>JAOPJG010000694.1:0-18342 GCA_027478255.1 Dispira simplex | reverse complement strand
GAAAATGGATAACAGATTCGAACTCAGCAGCTCGAGGGCATTAAAATGCATACCAATATGTCTAGGGTCGATGACATGCATAAATGTCCGATCACATGCATAACGATGCATAAAACCGCAGGTAACGATGGAATTTGGCATAAAACATATAAAGGACGTAATCAAGGCAAAGGGCAACGTGTATAACCATCTGATCACTTGCATGACGATGCATAAATCGAGATTATGGTTAAATATGGTCAATAAAAATCGGGAGAAACAATCCAGGGTGTATCTGACATAATATGCACGACCTGCATATTCATGCCTACCCTACATTTTGATGCCTATTCATGGGTACCCGATGGAACTACCCAGGACATCAATATTGGGGTCTACCCCTCTTCAACGGTCTGGGAGTAATATCACCATTTGGAGTAGTGCCTCCTGGCACTACAGTTCCTTGGATGCCAATGGTTCACAGTTATATCTGTCAGGGTTCAAGGTTTCAAATGTCATCATATCTTGGGAAACATTGGGCCAACCATTGGTCACAGCAAAAGTCAAAAGGAAACAAAAGAAAAATGTGGGGGTCAAGGCAAACACAACATGTGTTATAATTATTGAGACCCCCACACTTTTCTTTTGCCCTCTGTTGATGACAATAGTGACCATTGGATAACCTTTTGATTTCCAGGCAGTGATGACATCTGAAAACTGTCATCTGTGATATATATAACCAGGGATCTCTGACATCAATGTAAACTTGGTTTTCTTTCATCATTTTATTATAATTTTGAATAAACTATAGTCCTATGAATACCAATTTACATCACATGTTTCCTTTGTTCCAACACAATTGTACATATAATTTGTGGAAGTCAGGCTTCAGATGATAGTACAAACAGGTTCTCTCAATGCTGTCCTTAGGCTGGCACTACAATTCCATATAATTTCTCATTGATATAGATTAGCCAAGTGGGTATTGATTGTATCACATTGAAAGGTGAGAGCATGATTCCATAGGGTCAAATGAGGAAATGAAATACGAATGAATATGGGTCAGTGGGACTGGATGGAGGTGATGCTAACAAGAAAATAGTCTAAAGTTTGTATAATAATTAACACTTTAACCAAGATATCCTATAGATTGTTAACTACATTGTCTCTGAAATAAGTGACAATTCTAAATGAAAGTGTTTGTGAAATTTTCAAACTTTTTCTTGGTTTTACCTTCGCCACAACGAATAACCCTGCGGCACAGGAATTCCAATGAAAACGCTCTGGGGATCATAGGTACGTACTATGTGATTCTGTGATTTCAATTTTATTCACCAATGTGGGACCCAAGGACGACTGGGAAGGGTACATTATAAAACTATTACGAGGACAAAGATGAAGTGCTTGGTATTTTGGCGTGCTTGTCGATCAAATTGGCTATTTCTGCCTTCCGGGAGGAAAATGGAATAGGAGCATTAGGTATACGCTTGCTGTACATTAATCGCTGTGCCTGTGCCGCCGTCGTACGCACCAGTGGCCCTATCGCGAACCAGGGAACTACGGTGCCGTCCAACAATGGTCCGAAATTGGGCACGTTACGCTCCTTATGGATACGTACTCCACACATGTCACGGTTTAACGGATGGATAATAATTATAACATTTCCAAAATCACCAGAAATTGTACCGGGGATAAAACTGGTATTGTTTTCGTTCCACACAATATGGACATGATCGTTCCCAACGTGGCGTTTCTTGTTAACGAACTGTTTATCACCAGGGTCAACCGGAATACGGGTAGAGTCGTGAAATATGATCTCCGCAGATGCGCCGCTGTAGTAAATGGCCGTGGTCCCGTCGCTTCCGTCCCGGGCTAGCCGGCCAGTGTAGCCGGAATGTGTAGATAAATCCACTTCCCAACCTAGAGTCAACAAAAATGCGTCATACGCCGCACTCCCCTGGGTATTGCTTAGGATGGCCGTTTCGTCGATTTGCTGAGATCCCACATAAAATACCGCAAATTTAAAACTTTCCCGGGAACTAATGTTGTCCAAATAGCGTAGATCGCGAAAGAGACTCTTGGAGGGCTGGAGAATAGCCAACAAATTCGTGTGCAGCCCTACTCCCGGCATAGTCATATGTCCGTTTTTCTTTCCCTGAGACCGCCCAGAAACAGGGTCAGCTGAGGCAAGTTGGTTTGGTTCCCGCGCCAGTGGGGAGGAACCCATCGGCTGGTCCACCTTGTTGTTTTTTAACTCGGAGGTTGGAATTGAAGCAGATGGGGTCGAATTTTCCAAGTTTTCCTGGGGTTGCTGCTCAAGGGTCACAAATTCGGCCAGTTGTTGTTGGAAGAGGTTGTCTGAATTGATCCTATCGTTTGGGCTTTCAAAGGGCGCCGTAGGCCATTGTAACCCCGTGGTGTGGGAAGCTGGTCGATCTTGACCGGACCGGGTATCTGGTAGGTTGACATTAGAAATTTCGGACAAGGTCACGTTAGGGAAGAGCTCTTCTATTTCCCCCGGAGAAGCGTCCTCTAAGGAACACTGGTACACCTGGTGTATATACTGAAACTTACCCATAGGGTTGCGAACTAGTACCAACGGGTTGGATTCGTACACCGGCGAACGATACCGGGTTACGATGGACCGTCCGTTTATCCCCATTACCACATAGTTTTCGTCAAATTTGCGCTCGTCCGTCAAGAAGGGTTCCTGTACTTTGCTCTGAAAATAGTTGGGACCCCGTAGTGGAGGATAGTGGTCGTAAAAGGCCAACAAACTGTCGGTCACCGCTTCAGCCATTTGACGTATAAATTGACAGCACTGATTGGTTTCCTGTTTAGAGACTGGCGTTGGGGTAGTAGAGACTTTTGGCGGGGACCGGGCCGGGTTGAACAACGTAAGGCGATGTTCATCTTCAAAGAAAGGGGCGATGGACTCGCGGGTGGCCGCTGTCAAATACTGGAGCATGGTGCGAACCTCGGAGGACACTTGCTGTCCCTGGACCTTATTCTCCATTTCATTTTTCACATCATACGCTCGTCCCAGTGTTCGGAAGACCAAGGACCGGAGGTTGCCGTATTTTATCAGGTCGGCAGGTAAGGACATTAACCACTTGTAGAGACAATACTGCAACCCTTTCAAGACTTGGGTGCGCTCTTCGTTAGGCGAGGTAATGAACCAGTCCAGGTGCTTATGAATACTACACAGGATAAAGTGAGTCACTTCCACCTGCAAATCCTTGGGCAATGCCACTGGTACCTCGGACATGTGGCAAATGTGGCCGAGTGACTGTTCCGCGAGGCGAACCAATTCCAACGTGGGGTCCTCCAGCAACTGGGCCAGTCGCAAGATTGCTTGTCGGGGGGACACGGGGGCCAAATTATGGTCCCTCTGGGCAATAACCGCCATGGATAACATACAGAGACCGTGGATTAATTCGCGGTACACAGTGAGTACTTTGGGGTCTCGGGAATCCCAGTCATGCGCATCCCGGGTGAGCGGGTAAACAATAGTCTGAATAGCTTCGTCGTAAATCACCTTGCGGCTGATGCACTGTGTCGGCTCCGCACTAGAACCGTATACCAATATATTCTGGGGGTTGGACAGGATGGTGGGATAGGTGTCGATATTGGAAGACCAGATAAACATGATGGTAGAAAAGATCAAACGCACTGCGTTGGCGCGAGCCCGATCACTCAATCCAGACTGGTGTGGGAGCATAGATCGGATGCAATTGATAAAGGGCACAACGAGCAGTTCGTTCTTTGGGAGGGCAACCGAGAAAATCGGGTACAGGTTATTGAATAACACGTTGATCATTTCGACATCCCGACTGGCCATGGTGGTAAATACTAGATGATAAAAATAGGTGATGTAATCCATAAGAATGTGACCGGAATGAACTCGGGACATCAGTCGACATAGGGCAGCCAGAGTGACCATGTAGGCGTCGGGGTGGGCCGCTTTTCCTGCGGTTGAGACAAAGGGGGGTCCGAGCATGGCGTAGTCCTTCGCCTCCACCGTCAGAGGGTAGGTCGCCAGCGGGGCGTTAACGAACGTGCCTGCCGGTAAATAAAGCCGACTCTGACGTTGGTAACATATGCGGAATAGCTGCAGTGCCATGGACCAGGGCGAATACCAAAGGAGCACAGAATCCAATAGCGTATAATCTTTGTACGGCATCGGGCGATAGAGTTGGGCAATGACAGGGTTAGCCTGACGCACCTTGAGGGGGAGCTTACAGAATAACTCGGCACGACTGTAAAGCAACCCGTGTACAGTACTAAAAGTGTCGCAGCAGCGAGTGATCCCCTTCACCACCCGGGTAAGGAGTGGTTGGGAGAGGGTCCGTTCGGGATTGGCCAACAGACGTACCAAATGTATCCACAGGGTAACAGCCTCGGGAGTATACCAATTAATATTCTCCAACAGCGTGATGAGGTGACTGTAAGTACCCTCAGTGTAGGCATTGGGCTTGGCCGGAAGGTATTCCATGTACGGCGGGTGGATTGGTTGGCTCCCTGGGGCAAAGTAGCCCCCGCCCTTGTTATCCATATTCGCTATTCGCAACAAAGTGACCATGGTTAACTTTGAGTCCAACGTCAGCCAGTACACATACTCGTCCTCATCTCTATTGGTGATGCTGATGCGTTGGGGCTGATCTCCGCTGGTGTGCCCGTGGTAGAGTCGATGGTCCGAGGGACGATCCGGGGTGGAAACTACGCGCTCTTTCGTGTCACCCCGTGTCCCATTGCCTGCCTGTTCCCGGGACCATTTAGAGGAAGCTGCGGGAGAATATTCGTCACTGGCATAGTCTTGCGCACCCTTGGATGAATGCCTTCCTAGAGAGTGAGTAAAATCCTCAGCGTTCTCCGGCGTCGTTACCAACGAACTAGATGCTAGGAGCTGGCGTCGGAAATACCGTGGTACTAGTCGTCGCCGTTCACGGCTAGCAATTCTTCGACTATCCAGAACCCGGCGGGTCGGTATATTAAGGGTACTGATCTGTGATAACGGCTCTGATTCTGATTTGGTAACGTCCGGTAGTTGCGTAACCTGTGGCTTGGGGACTTGACGCCAGAATGCCTCTTGATCCCGGGTAGAAGATATGGAAGGATTGGAAGTGTATTGTGCGAAACGCTTGCTGTTTTGTTCATTAGCGCCGGGAAATTTGGTGGTGGGACGGGGGCCAGCTAGAGGAAGTGTGGTACCGCTGGGCTGAAAGCTGGTTTCGGGCATTTCCTTTGGCGTCGCTGACGATTTCCCTAGCTCACCATTCGTGGCCCAGTAGCTTATATTCGGGTACACTCGCTGGTAGGTACTGGGGTCATAACCTTCAGGATCGACCGTAGTGGAATTTTCGTCAACTTCCTTGGAAAGCTCCGTAATGCGTTCTCTGAAAAGATGAGGACTGTGCAGAATGGTATCGCTATATCTCCGAGGTGACAGTGATTCTGTAGTACGACCAATGGTTGAATTCGATGAGTAAGATTGCCGTCCACCCCCTGAGAAATTATCAGGTGATAACAAACTAACTAAAGCTGGGAAAGAGTTACTAGGACCATGTGTAGCGAGTGAGTGTATGGACCTAACAGGGATCCGCTCTTCTTTGGACGTAGGCGCCTGGTTTTCCGGTGGTAGGGGAAAATGAATAAAAAATTGTTGGGAACAGGTCCAAGCAACGTGTGAAACAATAAAGTTAAACATATCCACCAACCCTAGCCAGTTGGGATTACTATTGAATGCGCGAGATATACTTTGCCACAGCTCCGCATCCTGTACTGGGGAGGCAATGATGCAAACAAACCATGTTTCCACCAGGTTCCCCACAAAGCTGTCCAAAGCTGCCCCCTGGGGGGACAGTTCGGGGATGAGTTCGGCCAGTCGGGTGGATGATGCGAAACCAGACGGTGAAGATTCGCCAACGGTGCCTCCCTGGGCCTGGGGAAGGGTTTCAAAAAAGGCGACATGTTGGGTGATGAACAATCGCCATGTATTATCGTCAAAGGGAACCGGTTGATCGACAACCAGCTGCTGAATAAAATCAAACACATTAGAACACACGGTGGTTACCAGGGCTGGAAAATCGCTCTGCCAAGCACACACCTTGTGTATCAGCCGGCTGGTCATGGTGAAGAAATGCCGCACGTATACCAATCCGCAGATTTGCCATGACGTTGACAACGAACGCCCGAGATTCCGGCCATGTAACACCTTGTCGCTATCGACTGAACCCATCAGGAATTGGAGAAAGCAAGGCACACCCTGCACAGTTTGACATACCCATTGACGCAGGATCTGTATCGCTCCCGCCATGACATCGTATACCTCGATGTCCGTAACGGGTAGGTCCAATGCCTGTTCCAACACCACACAAATCAAAGCCAAATTCTGATCGGATCCAAGGATAAGTCGGGTTACCGCTGGATAATTGCTCAATGTTAACTCGACGTCTTTACTGCTAGATGAGCACTGCAAGGAAGCGGTACTCGTTGGAGTAGGTGGCAGTGGGGAACTAATTTTCAGTAGAAATTGAATCAATGGCCGAATCAGAATAGCGTGGCAATTGCGCCCCTGACGGGAAACCGGTGACCGCATCTGGCCAGGCCAATAGAGATACTGGGACCACGTGGGAAGCACTGATAAAAGACAGGCTTCCTTGAAGGCCTCATACATGAATTCCGCCGCTGTCCACGCTTCTTCACCCACAATACGCCAGGGAAACCTGGACTGTTCGTTTTCCCTGGAGAGGCGAGGGGTCGGAACTGATCCAGACACTGGCGGGTGGTTGTCGGAGGTCATATCGTTATTAGCTGCACCGGAGAACATACCTGGTTGGGTAACCTCGATTAAGGACAGATCGGCTAACAATTTGACGTTACTCAGAATCAACTGCACGATTTCCTGCATACCCTCCGGTCCGTCCGGTGATGACGCTCGACACACTGGCTTAGTGGGCCATCCGAATCCCAAAGATGAATTATCTTGAGTAATAGCCGGATACGACATCATGGACCCGTACACACCGGTTTCAGTCAGAGAGAGGCGCTGCATTAACGCCTCGCGATACAAGGCATATACGATGGGGTGACGATGACCCATGAGGTTCATCCATTCTAACAGCAAAATAAATCCATCTCGGAAGAGTTGTCGGTGGTTATGGGGATGAACTACGATGGCCAACAGTTCCCGAATCTCCTTAACTTTCCATTGACGCTTAACACGATCGGTTACATAATACAGTAGTTTACGTAACACCGTGTACGGTTTCCATAGGGCTACTACCTCCTTAATGGTGGGTGACTCAGGTACAGTAGATTTGCGTTGGATACATGTGTACCGGTCTTGGACAGTCGCTTGAATTATTCCAAAGATGGCTTCTGAGTGAATACGAAAGAGCCAGGTTTTTCCCGAGTGGTCTACGCAGTCCAAGAACGCCAGCAAATTCGCAAAACGAAAATTTAGTTTCTGTTGGGTGTCGAAAATGGCCCTTGCTTTACGGTATACCTGTTCTTCCCAGTCCTTAGATCCATCACTTCTTTCACGGCTAGTAGAGGTTAAAGGAAACTTAACTGCCGTTCTAGACAGGCCGTCGGAATCGCTCAAGATGGAACGCTGGGGAACCACAGTGTGCGATGGACCTGGGTGGGATTCGGCATTGGTCTGGGGTAAGGGGGATGCATCAGTTGAATATACTCCGCTGGTGTCGTCAAGAATAGTCTTGGGTAAATCGCCTAGTTCACCTTTGCGAGGAGAATTTGAGGTAGCTGTGGAAAGTGACCAAGATGAATGGGCGCCCTTGGCATCGACCGCGGCACCCTGGGGACGTTCAGGCGTGATGGCGAGGGGGGAGATGGAGCTACCGGAAGCAGACGTTGGGTTTTTTGGTGGTCTATTATTGTTCAATCGCTCAGACCGAGGACGATGTTTTCTCTTACTGCCAAAAGCAACCCTGGAAAATAGATCCATGATTATCCAAACGCAAGTCACGAAACGAATACACTACAAAACACAGACACGATAAATCTGGCAAAATCTACTATAAAAACGAGTTTGTACGGCTAAATAAGGGAAATCTAAGTGCGCCAAGGGGATTACTAAAGTATATTAACTTAATGAAAGGGTTATATGACGTGTAGCACCGATCACAAGAAATCATTCAGGGACTGGAGAGGGGAACGGATAATAGCTAGGTTAATGTCGGTATCCACTTGTCGTAATAACCAAAAGGGCCCCTTCCGAACCGCAACGTATCAATCTGACACCAAATAATGTGAGGATAAAGAGTCAGGTGAGATATGAAACTCAAGTGATACCTTTGATCCAGCTGGGGTATCACAGCCACGCAAAAACGTAGATAATGCGCAGTGTGCTGCTGAAGCCATCATTTATGTACTCAAAGGGGTAGAGCAAAAATACGATATTATATAATCTCTGTATCCATACAATGTGTTTATTATATAAACAAAATATTGATAACTTCACAGCAGAACTAGGATAATGGGAAACGGGGCGGTGTCGACATTAAACATGCAGTATTACACAGGGTTAGTACCAATGTCAGAAATATTACCACGCCAAATTCATGGAACGGCTTAGGCAGGTCTCAGTTATATTTTCTCAACATTCGATCGTACTAACTGGGCCGATGGTATTTATACACCATGTTATCCAGATCAGTAGTATGTTATCTACAGCTAATACATATTTTAACCCATCACGGACCACAACACGAAACTATTATTATTATTATTCCGAATCTGATCACTACCCAGCGTGTATAACTTACCCTTCAATCACTCAAAAGAAAACAAGGCTGCTCTTAAAAAAAAACGAATCGAAATCAAGAATAAGAACGAGAGTTCGCACAGTGCAAAACCTAAAGAAAACGTAAATATGCTAAAATACGAAAAGCGGTGAACACGTGATCGAAAAATAGGATTAAAAAATTTTTATTCGGCCACCAACATGAACACGACTCCGCACGATAAACTCAGCAGACGCCAAGATCACACCTACTTCGACATGGAAATGCTAGAGTTAAAAAAAAATCCACCCTTAACGTCCAAGCAACAAACTTGTTCCAGGAAGTCTATTCCAACTTATAACCACCCACAGGAGCGTTGTGCAATACACTAGATGTATTTCCTGGTCATCCCAACACAAGCCAAACGTACCTGTGCGGAGTCACTAACCTGAGTCTGGACACCGCATCAACTGGTTTAACAAACTACTTCGTCCACCGTCATTAAAGAAACCCACAAAAATCGAACATCGGACTATGAAGGACTAGTACTCTGGCTGTTTGTGAGTGGCGAAATCCACTGTGTTAGATCTCTGGGTAGCCCATCCACACCAACCATGGGCTTGTTGGCTAAAGCTCACATTGATGGTTTCACATTTTGGTGCAGACGCCCGGGTTCCATTGGTTGGTTCTGATTACGCCGACCGTCGTATAGAGGCGGTACACACGGAGGCAAATAGTATTTATCACCCTTGGTAACGTATTGCCTGATAAGTGTAGATATAATCTATTTAATTGAGTTTTCAGACTAATCAATGTGTCACCCGGTCATACACTACAAGTACCGTATAATACCGTTGGATTTTGTAATCATTTCCGATATATCCCGATTAGACTGACCTCTGAGTTTGACCACTCCGATCCTTCCACATACACCCACGCGTACGTACCCGGTACCCTCCTGTACGTCCAAGCTCTTGCCTCTCATGAATTCCTACGACCGCCCCACCCACACTCACTTTGATATGGGTCAAGGTGCCTACACCAACGGGCACACTCGCAATCATATGTCGCTTGGCGGTTACGACACGACCACATCGATGAGCGAAGCCTATGCCCAACCTGTCCAGTACGGTAACCTGGTAAGTAACCCCCTCCCCCCGATTACTAAAGTGTAGGAAAGACCACGGACCTGTTCTGAGCACTCTGTCATAATAAAAAGAGAGGGAGAAATATCCAACTCGTATCCATACGATTTCACGATACTCATCAATTCGACAATAATTTAATGCTTTGTGGCTTTCTCTTTTGGTCCATCGTTCTAGTCACTCATGTCTGCCCAAGCTAACCCACTGATGTACCCGTCCTCCACCACGGGTTCCGCCGGGGTCCACCCCATACCGTCCGAACAAGGAAACCAGCCACTCTACGTAAACGCCAAGCAGTACCACCGCATTCTGAAACGACGGGCAGCCCGGACTAAACTGGAGGCCGAGCATAAGATTTCCCGGACCCGTAAAAAGTACCTACACGAATCGCGGCATCGGCATGCCCTGCGCCGGCCGCGGGGACCCGGGGGACGTTTTCTCACGACGGCCGAGGTGGCCGACTTGGAAGCCAATAAGAAACAACCCCAGGAACCATCTAATCCGTGAAAGGTCGCCGACTAACCGCCTTGTATAAACGTGTGATGTTATTATCACACCACGCCCTGCACTGCTCAGCTTTCCTTGAATTCTATAGATACTCCTGTACATAGCACCCTATTTATTCATGCCATTGACGTTGTCACCAGCTCAAAATGTGACATCCATGTATTTTCCACAAGATACTGAAAATGAACGAAACGATTTAATAGTCTCCCAGTTTTAGGTAAACGTCAACAATGAATATATTGGGCTGAATAACTTAGTTAATATCGTAAGCAAGTTTAAGAATAAAAGTAAGCTGAGAATGTATAGATATGTGCGTACATGACCAAAGATATTCACTGACAGTTCGGAAAGAACAAGAGAAATATCCCCTGAAAGATTCGTGACTCACAATGTGCCTAGGAATGTAAGGGTGGTCCGCTCCTAATAATCCACATTGTTGGGTGACATTTTATCCCGACCATGCAGCTGAGCAAACACCCTAACCACCCCATTCATTTTATAGGATTCAGGAGGTCTGTCGGTCTGTGACTTGTCATCTGACTTGAGTCCCAGTGAATAGCTGATGTAGTGGTAATCTTTTCCGCTGATAACTCCACGCATGGCCACCAGAGGATTCCTAACAGTTTCATCCAGAAAGACAAATAATATTGTTTTATACAGAACTCTATGTAGATCCACATAAGAACCAGATTTTATTAATAATAATTACCATCATTGTCAAGTACTGTGCGCACTCTCTTGAACCACTCATCAAAACATCTGTGGAAGTCACTTCGTTGAAGGGAACCAAGGACTTCATTACAATCTCATCATCATTGTCATAGATTCTACCCTCCAGATTTTTCTTGATAAATGGGAACAACCAAAATCCACATGGTGCAAGGTCAGGAGAATAGGGTGGTGCTTTAAGTAGTTGGAGTCCAAGCTCATCCATATGGGCCTTGCTATGGCAGGAAACATGAGGCCTTACATTATCCTGGTGGAGGATGATTTGGAAAGTGGGTGACTTTGGATGTGCTTTCTGCCATTCCCCAACCATTGGTTTGACACCATTCCTTTTGTATTATTAACTCTTGGCTCTAGTGTCACCAGTATTGAAAACAGTATAAAACACGATCACTTTATTGAGGAGCACAGTCCATTCAAAATTTTGTAATTTTGAGGTCCACTGTGGCTGAGCAGAGATGGGGTCATGCTGACCTTGGTGTTCTGGCACCCATACCTCTCGACCAGTGCCAGTCTGGGGGTTATTATGGTAAACCTAGGTTTCGTCACACATCATGATATTATTCACAAGAGAGTTGGTTGGTTTCTGAAAATGGTCAAGGAAATTGAGGCAAAAGGTTTCATGGTCACTTTGCAACTCTGAGGTTAGGGAATGAGGGACCCAAGTACTAAGGTATGAATGGTAATGCAACTGGTTATGGAGGGCATTCCAAATGTCATACACTGAAGTCTTTACCTCCTGCGCTAGCACATTCAGGGTCAAAAATGGGTCTTCGTTCACTAGCTGTTTGATGGTGTCACTTTTATATTCATAAGTCTCATTGGAAGAATGTCCTGTGCAGTGCTCACCTTCAAATGACAAATGGCCAGTCTTAAAGTTGTTGTACCAGTAGCACACCGTGATATAAGAAGGACCACCTCTTGCATAAACACATAGCAAAGTTTGGTGGATTTCAGCTGGGCTTTGACTGAGTTCAAAAAGAAGCCAAATGTGGTGCTGAATTATGGCTGGGGTAATGGTGGGCATGGGGTGTTGTGACTTGGGTGGATAAGACATGGTAAATGACTTTTAAATTAGGATAACTCAACGAAAACAAAAGGTAGTAAGGTAAAACCAAGACGTGTATGTTCCTATTAACAAGGGGTAACAGTACAAAAAAGAGGGAATAAAAAACATCACCTATTTACCCTTGAGTGAAAGAACTTTTTTTATTGATCAATAATACAAAGAAAACCTTCATTTAATGAAGCACGTTAACAAATCATTCAGAGCCTATTTAATTTTTTTTTTTTTGAAAAAAAATCCTGATAATTGGTGGTATTCTAGAAACGAAGAAACAGGATATTACTTGTAGTAGTTGAAACTAAAGAAAAAATTACCACCGTGTACATGAGAAGAGGTAGAATCACTACGTTATCTATCCACATTCCTCTACGCTACTCTTGTCAATTAGATACCCCTAATCCTCTTCAAAAAAACCCACAAAGGATAATGTCGACCATAAACGACGAGGAAGAGAGCAGATAGTCAAGTACCGAAGTGTTATAGGTGTCTACAATCTCGGAATCTAGACGCCAGGATTGGCTTGTAATACTATGGTGCCACCATCGTGCATGGTACCTTCTTTTAAAAGGGCTTCCAGTCGGTCGCTTTTACTCAATGACGTGGTGGAGTCCTCAGCCCAAACCTGCATGGCCTATTGTCGATATTATCGGTGCAAAAAATATAGTAAGGAGTGCATACCAAAAATGCGGTGTTGGACATTAGAGCACTGGTCAAGTGAATAAGGAAAAAAAGGGACATACTGATAGTCAACTAGTGCTGGAGCGCACAATAAAATAACATGAAAAAAGGGGATGGGGTCCCATACAATGGCCCCTCTCAGTACATCCGAACGAGTTGGAGGACAAAAAAAATAATGCTGCCCTTGGATATCTCTACCAAAACTTACCTGTTTGTCCACACCGGTGATGGAAGTATGGGACATGGCCACATCTAACACCTTACCAATGGTATGGCGCTGGTTAATAATGCCAACATATTTAGATGGTAAAACGTACATTCGGCACAGCAGATTGGCGTTAGTACATGTGAAGCAGAAGTATATATAGCAGACAAGAGGGCAATGTTATAGGATACGACTAATGCTCTGAAAGGATGGGTGCTGAATAAATGTCTTCAACTCCACCAGAGTAAGAAATATGTGTATTTTCACTTAGGCCGATAGTCAAAAAAAAATAATAACGTTCGTAACTTTGGCAACATCCACTGTCGACAACCTTACCTTGGCGAAAAAGAGCGGACATTCCACAGCCGCACCCTGGTACGGACGAATAATGACAGTACAATAGACCCGTTCATCTAGAGGGATTTTGGCGTCCCCTTTGGCTCTCCCTTTCAGCTGCATTAGAGCCACTCGGGACCGGGGCCCACCGCGTTCTTTCGTGGCTAATATGGGACGTACCGGTGGTGTTGGTTTATGGTCGATGGTGGGTTTTGAAGTGGGTAACCCCAAGGTATCCCGTATCCACGCCCGACCCACCGTGGGATTTTTAGAATTCGCTGATGGTACCGTGTCTCTTTGGGAACACCGGTGTTGGTCCGGGTGTCGGTGGTTTAAACAATACACTTGGTGACAGAGTGGACATACGCTCATCACTACCGCTTGTTGCCCGCAATCGGACATGATGCACACATGCCGATTATTCAACTGGGAAGGCAAAGGGTCGACCCGAGTGGCTACAGGGTTCTTGGGGCAATTGTGGTCAGTAGGAAAACGATGGTGGAGGCAAAACAAACGGTCACAACGGGTACAAAGAAAAGGTAAAAAATCCATTCGACCACAATCTGCAACATTGCAGTGTCCACCTACGTCTGGCAATTCCATCGCAACCAACTCAATATGGGTAACTACAACATACAGCAGTTCCTATGGCCAATGAACATTAAAAGACGTCAGCGACCAGTGCTATTCATTAAGGAAGCGTTAGAACTAGCCATTCAAATTTATCGCATGCACACCTTGAACTGCAGGAAACTATAAAAGTAGTGATGATATGCTCAGTTTAATACGAAATATTTCAGTCTAATAACGACGACGCCTATAATACAACCATGGTTTCCAACGCTGTAAACCACTCAACATGTCCCAGCAATGGTCCCCCTAAAGCAACTGGGTAAAAAATATGCAAAATTTGAAAACAAAAACAAAAATAAAATAAAATAAAAGAACCAGAAGCGCAGAAAAATGCAATAAAAAAATACAGTTGGTATACTTCTCTAAAAAATGCACAGTGACATTACCGCACTCAGATGTGAAAAGAATGGAATAACGCCGATATAATCAGCCACCTTTTAACCTACTTGATCACGCCCTATTTGGCATGGGGACCAGGCATAAAATACTTCAAACTATTAACAGGGACCGACCGAATATCCAGAGGGGCAGCCACCGCCGGTTGGGTAGACGAAGAAAGTGGAGGTTGCTCCCGAACGGAACAGATGGAAGTTGGGGAGGCAGGTAGACTCACCCACGAGTCTCTTCGAGCACTTGGTATTCCGTTCGACGCCGTCGAAGGACTAGAGTCGCAAGAGGTACGAGAGGTGACAGACTGACCTAGAGTACTAGTGATCTCGTCCCTGCGATAAAATGGTGATTCGACGTTCATCATCACAGTATTGTAGAGATGCACCTCTCGGGAATCGCATTGGTGCACCGGAATATACAACTGATCACGTAAATGGATGCTGTCGGTGGCCCATAGCTTGTTGGCCTTGCGCAGGGCCGCTGGTTTGATGCCATACTTGAGACAGATCCCGGCTAAAGTGTCCGTCTTTTGAACTGAGTGGACGATAACGCGTATCGAGACCGCCTGGGCCAGTGTTGGCTCTGATGTACCACGCGGTCGTTCCAATTCTTCACATTCCCCTCCCCCACGTCGCCGAAGACTGGCCGTAGGTTGTCCCGTTTGGGATGAGATATAATGGGCACTGGACTGACCCCGGGGCGTTGCGGGACCACTGCAATGCCCGGTCGACGCCCTCGTGTCTATAGGGTCATCTTCCAGGACCAGCGCAGAAGTAATGATGTTTTTCAACGAGGAACCAAAGGTAGAAAATCGATTGGTAGTAGTTTGGGGTCTAAGAACCGGACTGAGTGGATCCCCGGAAGCGGGCTTGCGTTTCGACAGCATACGCATAGCGGGTGCCGGGTTGGCATAAGGTTCCTTGGCGGGGTAAATACTGACGGCGTTCCGTTGGGGACCCTGTAGGTACTCAGCCCATGCGGCTCCCCGAGTACGTAGTGTGTCCAGAGCTTCCCGGCCCAGCGGAGCGGCTACTCGGATACAAGGCATCACGACCTCCGCCAGAGTATCTTTTATAGAGGTGGTTTCATCGGCCCACTGCTGGGTCCATTGTCCACCATTGACGGACAAAGGTTCCGTCACTGAGCAGTCCTCCAACAGGTTATCAGCCTTTGCGCCGTCCCGCTGCCGTGCCCCCGTGCTGGTGAAACGTTTTGACGCAGAGGTAGCTGACAGTTTAGGAGTGTAATGCATATCGTCGTCCACAAGTTGGTCGGTCCAGGCGTTGACCGTTGCTTCTTGGTCTAAATCAAATAGTACTTCGCCAGCTTGGGTGTGTGGTACCGGACGCCGTCGAGCATGAGTGTCGCTGCTGGTGTGGGTGTACATGACCGATAAAGTTTGTGCCGGGGCCAGCTGAAACCAAAGTAAGTGAAATAAAATCTAACCGGAAGTTGCAAGTATAATGGGTTCACCCCCCAAAGACACGGTCGGCAAATGGAATAACCCAGTAGTAGATGACCGAGGAAATAGGAACAAGATTTTGTACAGCGGCCGATGTTGGCTCGTAGGTTGCGGAGGATGCCAGCTGTAGTTCATGAAACACAATAAGTGAACAGGTGTCACCAAGCAAGTGTAGGAAATGTAACTAATAATAACATAGTACAGGAAGTAAATAAAAAGTAAAAATAATGCAGTAAATAAGCTAGTTTATATGGAACGGGTCATTCGTTGGGTCTCTATATTTTGGCCTTTACGTTTCGGGGCTCGATCATTGGTTGAGATCCTGACTTATACACTGCAAATGGACTGGCCCAGGAGTAATCGGGTCTCTTGGGGAAGTGGCGTGGGGAGGAGAGGAAGGGGGGAGATGAAAAACGAAATGGGTGATTTTTTTTTACTATATAGAGATTCGGAGCTAAAAATGTACCAACTGTTATTTAACCAATAGGACCTTGTGAGAGACCCATTCAACTTCAGCAGATATTTCGCTATATAGTCGAAGAAAAAAGCTACCCATATTGTTAGTTTGAGAGACCGATTAAAAGATGATGTCAGTAACAATCAGGCTTCCATCAGTGAAACCAACTATGGTTTTGTGGTGCTTGGTTGGATTAGTTTTTAGATTATGCTTTTCTGATGAATTTATGTTGGTATTTAAACCCAGTTAATTGATGCTAGTGTTTAAGTGGGTTTGGTGTCCTTGGTATGCTAAGGATACAGTTTTTGAAATTCATTTCTCTTTTGCTTAATTTTTTTACATATAAATTCTTCCTTTATCAGTTTCCTGGGGTTCACACCTCACCAACACAAGCACAGTAAGTCGAGTTGCTCCAGGGATTATCAATAATTTATATACTGTTAATCTCCATGTTTTCCACCTCCGTAAGCAGCTCTCATCAGGTGACTTATCCCACTATTTACCTCCTCTCCTATTTTAGTTTGCTTTCTCACTGCTCCCGCATGCCCTCTCTCTTGCTTCTATACTTTCTTTCACTCTGTGTGATATAGTTAGTTTATCTAGTTTTATTTAGTTTATCATACATAAGTTTACATTAAAAAGTACAGTTTACAGTTTATTGTTTAAGTCGTACAAGGCTATACCCAATCCAAGTTTTAACATATACGATTTGGCGGATTTATCTCTATATGGTCGAAAAACAATCAGTCAAATCATTGCATTCAACACCAGTGGATTTCCTTTCCTAAACTTCCCACGTGGACACCTTCTTACAATTCACTGATTCGGAGACATTTTTTTCACAGAGATGCGGTGAAGCTCTACATGCAGGTAAGCGTATGTAAAAAAAAAAAAAGAAGCCGTTGTGAGCAACCTGATTTATCAACGGCTTTACAATAATAGAATCCACTCTTTCAGGAAGTACCTATCCGTTTTTTATTATTTTATAACGCATTCAAGTTCTCCTTGTAGCCCTTGTACATTTTTTTTTCCTCCAGGCTGGAATTTCAAACATTCCCTAGTCACTGTTACCCTCATTTAGTTCTGTTATTTTCTCAAGCGCTCCACCATGGAATACGTTGACTGTCCGGTTTGCCAAAACAAGGTGGCAGAAATTCTTATCAATAAACACCTTGATTCCAACTGCAAATCCCACTGCGATCCCGAACCGGGTCCTACCCTGGGAACTCCTTTCTTTCCCACAGAGACGAACGGTACGCAGCCACTTACACCACGGAGCAAACGACGCCGGGACAGTTCCGAAATTCCCTCGTCACCCGCCAAGCCCAGTGTTTTTTCCTACCTTTCGTATCCGTCACCCGACAGGTCGAAATCTCCTCGTAACCAGGTCCCTCTGCAAGTACCCAACGGCAAAGGAACATCACTTGTCAACCCATTACGGAATTCACCTGCCCTGGTGAATCCCAGTTCTGCAGCAGGGCCCTGCCAAGCCCCAGTGGAGCGTCCGGTGCTGATCACTGCACCCCTGGCCGAACAGCTACGCCCCACAAGTTTTGACGATTTTTACGACCAAGAAGAACTAGTGGGCCCCAAGGGAATCATCCGACAACTAGTGGAGCAAAATCGAATACCATCAATGGTCCTGTGGGGTCCACCGGGTACGGGTAAAACTACTTTGGCACGCATCATTGCCCATACATGTCAAGGATATCTCAAGGAATTGTCCGCGGTCAGCCAGGGTCTATCTGATGTTAAAAAGGCTCTCGAGACTGCCCAACAGGTCACCAAGTATAGTCGCCAGCGTATTTTTTCTTTATTGACGAAATCCACCGTTTTAACAAGGCCCAACAGGATTTTTTACTTCCGCTGGTGGAAAAGGGCACCCTTACCCTTATTGGTGCTACCACGGAAAACCCTTCGTTCAAGGTCAATATTGCCCTGTTGAGCCGGTGTCGGGTGTTTGTGCTCAAACATATCCAGGACGATGCGATGCTTAACATTTTAAAGCGTG
>JAOPJG010000693.1:0-18345 GCA_027478255.1 Dispira simplex | reverse complement strand
ATGCCGCAATACCTCACTTGCTGGTCGGGTGGTCTCTGTAACATGCGCGCCTGTCCATTTATCCGATAATGTCGTCATTTCACCCAGGCCAGAGATGGTTGTTGTGCCACGGAATTAGCGACTTGGAACTACGATTATATCGGGACCTGATCCTTTGTGATAAATGAACAACAGAGATCCAGCCCTGTTGTAGAGATACCGTTCATACCACACCGAATATATGTCAAGCCATGCTATTTTGCAATAGAAAGGATCCAATCCTTGTTTCGGTGTGGTGCATGACCGGTTTCATTTTTTGTTTAGGGATATCACTTTAAGATTTCTCTGCCATTTCCCCAATAGACCATATGTTTCGGGGATTTTATTGCTTGTTGCAGCACTTTGCCGTTTACTTTGACTAGGTTGAGGGCCTCATTAAACCTCTTTTTTGTGCAGCAGGTATTAATTTCTTTCTTGGTGGAATTATCCAATATGTTCAGGACACCGAGGAATATTCACTTGCCGATGCTGTACGGTATTTGATATACAGAGCATAGATCACATCAAAGTCACTTTGGGAGGTCTCCTTTGCCGGTACCGGTCTGTTTCACCCATCGGCTATTTGCTATTCGGTAAAAGTGGATCAAAAGGGTTGTTGCATTCCTAGTACATTCTTCCGCTGGCGGGCTGAAATGGCAATGCTTTTTCCTAATTGGTCTCGCCAAGCCACGGAATTCCTGGATTCTGAAATCCTAAAAGGAGCAGAGGGTAGCATGTTTCTCCTTTGAAAAGTCTCTGATTTGTATATTTTTCTCCGATTGGCCCCTCGGATGAGGTACACGTCTGATCACGCGGAAGTCCGTCAGGGACCCTTGAATGGGTAAGCGAAACAGCGGAGTGGGTGAGGGGGATCACCAGGGGTATACTTTCCACAGAGCTACACGGTGTAATGGTGATTCTTTACCGTGTTTGATTAGGGCAATTCAATGACGTAATGCCAAGCCCTAATTGACCAGGTACAGTTGTACGTTGGACGTTAGCACATTCCGTTGTCGCTCTACTATTGAGTTGGTTTAACCTGATCCGATGTCAATGAGCATGGCGCAAATTCTGCTCAGGTCATACAAGACCCATGCTCACCTTTGCCGACTAGAAACCAGCGTTGTACCTCTTGCTTATAAATACTCGATCATTGCTCCCTCTTTTTCAATTCTTTATCTAATTACATCTGAACTTTGTAAGTACTACCTGATTATCTCTCGTATCGGTTTACATCCACTGTCTATAGACCTTTTCGGATAATTTTTCATCGACTTTTCGACGCTTAACCATCACCATGCGTTGCATCTCCTTCGTCACCGTTGCCTCTTTGGCTCTGTTCGCCATCGCTTTGACTGGTACCGTTGCCCAAGTCCCTCCGCCCATTCCTGGAGAACCCCAAGTGTCCCAGGGAGTGGCTGATCCCTCCAGCTCTGCCCCCGCTGGCGAAACCCAGGAAAGCACTGCTCCCCAACCGGCTCCGTAAATAGCTGCTCGAAGGGCCGGTTTTTTTTGTCGCAGTTGAATTATGAGTCCATGGTAGGAATTTCACCTCGGCTTTTTTTGAAGCCATTGTGATCATCCATTTACCGTTTGTAATCCCTTGTGAAGCTGAATTATGTAAAGGTCACTTGCTGAAATATGCGAATTGCAGTGATTTTGCTGGTTTAACGCCATTTCTACGTGTATGTTTCAAACCATCCCTGGTTATCTTTTGAATTTAACTTCTTTTTTGGAATGTAGTGTTTCTGCGTTTGTCAAGAAAAAAGAGTTATTAAATGTATTTAGTTCGAAAAAAAGAATTACTGTTCATCAAAGTGAGCAATGAATCAGAATTGACAATCTGACTGATTTTTTTTCGACCATGTAGGGATAAATCCGCCAAAGTTGAATGGGTTGCTTACAAACATTATTGGTTAGATTCGTAACTGGTACATTTTTTTGCTCCAAATCGCTATATACATGAAAATAGAACACCCAACGATATTCCCTGCCTTCCCCCTTACTACTCACTGATTGGTAATGGGGGGAAATACACAATCACACGAAAAAAATACTTACCTAACAATTCCCCTTGCAGAATCACCCGAAGGGTAGGACTTTGCCCTCGGAGTTGAATCATCTTGATGCCCTACTCACTACACCTCCTCAGACGAAGGTAAGATCATAGGACAACTGCTTGTGAAAAGTGGCGACAACCACTTCGGAAAAATATCATAAAAAGCCCGAAGGCAATTAATACAATGCACAGAAGGGGGTCCACCAACCACAGACTCCAACCACTTACATGCGAATTACTCCGGGGTACGTCATATAAGTTATTGACAATTCCTGGAGAAACTCGACTTACTGTATGTTGGTGGGGTGTGAACCCCAGATAACTGAATCGACAATGGGTCACAACCTTCGTCCATGATTAAATATATAATACAAAACAGCAAGAAGAGTGTTAGAAATTGAAATCGCAATGGGTTAGATCCTTAGAGTTATAGAAAACAATAGAATCGAGATCAGAATTTATAAGGAAGCCTGATTATTACTGACATCACCTTTTAATCAGCCTCTCAAACTAACAATATGGGTAGCTTTTTTTCGACTATATAGCGCGCCGAAGTTGAAGGGTTCTCTCACAAAATCCTATTGGTTATGTCATTGCTGGTACATTTTTAGCTCCGAATCTCTATATAGTCAAAAAAATCACCCATCTATCTTCACCTTGTCAAGTGATACCGAGATGGTTGGGAAAAATTTTAGAAATTTGCCCCATTTCTATATCTGTGTAGACCCTTGATTATGATTCACGTTAGTTGAACGATACCCCAAAAGTTTCAACCACTCCGGCCAATGGTTGTGACTCGGCATTCTGAATAGATACCCCCCGCAATTTCCCAATCAGTAAGCATTAGTTCGGGGGAGGGGAAATAGGAACAGTACAGTTTTATCGAATGCTTTATTTGGCTCTTTTCTACTATGCTGTAGTGCATTACTAGCCTGTTTTTATTTTATTTTTCTATTGGCTCCTTTTTTATTACTTTATCATCGCTTTTGTCATCGTTTCCAAATGATTCAACTCACCAAAGCCACGGCGTCCTCTGCTTCCAGCATGGTAAGTAGCGCCCAGAGGTTTGAGTGACCACTATCGTAAGGAAAATGTTAAACTGGGTCAGCCTGTAGAGAAGCATTGTCATATCGGTGAACATGTGCAAATCTATTGATATTTCTTAGTAGTTTGGAACCCTTCCCCCAAGTTTTTCAAAACCTATGATGTACTTTTTACGGAAAACGTTTGCCAGCAGCGCCGCTGTCGTACTCTATAATTGGTTGACGATCCGCCAACTTTGCACTTTATTTATATTACCACTTAGAGGATAGCTGATCAACACATTTACTAATAGTGACACCGCTATATCTTGTTAATTAACTTGGTTTTTCACCTACTTTTCATTCGTTTTTGAGTCAGCCATTCCGCATGCTGGGTCGCCGGAATTTTAGCGCCCTGTCTTCCTTGATGGTTAGTGACTTTGTTTATCTTGGCTGTGATTTTCGTCCCCAAACAATGGCAATATTTCAATAGCCAACCCCCTTGGTACAGCTATGAATTCAAATATAATGTTGATCTATCTAGCCTTTCAACCCGATTTCGTTTATACAACAATCAACAGAAGACCTGCTTGAATGGGGCTTAAATTTGCTAATTTCTGTGATTCCTCCGCAATATACCTTGTGTATGAATCGTCTGGCTCCGTATGACATTGATGATTACTACGTGACGAATCTTCACCACTTAGCAAAAGTACCGTGCCGAACTTGATACCTTTGGGGAACTCAAGGTTCCCGCCGACCGTTATTGGGGCGCGCAAACGCAGCGGTAAGTACTACAGCGATGTTATTCTAATGATATTGTACTGGACGGTTTAGCGTTTAAATTACTGACTTTTTCATGATGTTTACTAGTAACTATAATTTTTTTATTCATTACGCTTTCCCGAATTATTATGTGTTAGTTCGTTGCAAAATTTTGACATTGGTGGTCCGACGGAACGGATGCCTGAACCAGTGATCAAAGCGTTTGGTATTCTTAAGCGCTCGGCGGCCGTGGTGAACATGTCGTACGGATTAGACAAGACCGTTGGTGAGGCCATTGTCAAGGCGGCTGACGAGGTCATCGAAGGAAAACTCAAGGATCACTTCCCCTTGGTGGTATTCCAAACTGGGTCGGGCACCCAGTCCAACATGAACGTCAACGAAGTGATTTCCAACCGGGCCATTGAAATTTTGGGCGGAGAGCTGGGTAGTAAAACCCCAGTGCATCCTAACGACCACGTCAATATGAGTCAGTCCTCCAATGATACTTTCCCTACGGCCATGCACGTGTCGGCAGTGTTGGAACTTAAGCATCGTCTGATCCCCGCTTTGACCACGTTACGCGATGCCCTACAGAAAAAGTCGGAGGAGTTTAACGACGTTATTAAAATCGGTCGTACTCATTTACAAGATGCTACCCCGTTGACCCTCGGTCAGGAATTTTCGGGTTATACCCAACAGGTGACCTATGGTATCGAACGTATCAAGGATACACTGCCCCATCTGTTTAACTTGGCTCAGGGGGGTACCGCGGTAGGTACCGGGTTGAATACCCGCCGGGGTTTTGATGTGCGTGTGGCGGACGAGATTGCTAGTTTCACCAAGTTGCCCTTCCAAACCGCGCCCAATAAATTCGAAGCGTTGGCCGCTCACGACGCCATTGTGGAAGCCAGCGGTGCGCTTAACACCGTAGCAGTGTCGCTGATGAAGATTGCCAACGATATCCGTTTCCTGGGTTCTGGACCTCGCTGCGGTTTGGGTGAATTGCAATTACCCGAGAATGAACCGGGTTCCTCCATTATGCCGGGTAAAGTGAACCCCACTCAGTGCGAAGCCCTGACCATGGTGTGTTCCCAAGTCTTTGGCAACAATGTCGCTATTACGGTGGGTGGTTCTAATGGTCATTTTGAACTCAACGTGTTCAAACCCGTCATGATCAAAAACCTTTTGCAGTCGATTCGTCTGCTCAGTGATGGCAGTGTGTCGTTTACAAAGAACTGTGTTAACGGTATTCAGGCAAGCAAGGAACGTATCAGTTCCATTATGAACGAGTCTTTGATGTTGGTCACCGCGT
This sequence comes from Dispira simplex, assembly GCA_027478255.1. Lineage (NCBI taxonomy): Eukaryota > Fungi > Kickxellomycota > Dimargaritomycetes > Dimargaritales > Dimargaritaceae > Dispira > Dispira simplex. The sequence continues at coordinate 13,169 of JAOPJG010000693.1, read as the reverse complement.
TAAACCCTCACATTGGTTACGATAACGCTGCCAAATGCGCCAAAAAGGCCCACAAGGAAGGCACCACCCTTAAACAGGCGGCTTTGTCTTTAGGCTTGTTGACTGACGAACAGTTTAATCAGTGGGTGCGCCCTGAAAACATGATCGGCCCCAAAGACTAGAACATAAAAAAAAGGAAAACAATACTTGTTTATTGCGAAAGCAAGGTGCGATCATGGTGCAAGTTTGACTTGTACCTCGAGGCTCGTGGAATACCAAGTTTATTCCATGTAAAAATGGCTTATGGTTCACCAGTGAGTCGTAAATAAATCCTATATTTGGTAACTCATTAAATGCACGGTATCATGAGTGCATTGACTTGATGCATAGAGCATTGTCGGTGAGCTTGTAATTCAGTCGGGATTACGCTGCGGGGTATTTAAGCCCCTTTGTATGGGATTGGAAACTATATTTACTCTTTCAGCGTTATCTTAATTATTTGTAACCCATACAAGCCAGTGCTTTAATTGGGGAAGGGGGGACCAGCAATGCTACTTATATTGAGTTTTACCCAGTAAGACTTGCTACGTGGAACTACCACAGTATTGATAAGAGAGAGAGAGAGACGGGTCAATGGAAGGCCGGGTCAACGATTGCGAAACCTTGGTTCGAAGTAAGTCCATCTTGTATTAAAGTTTACAGTCCAATCCACTTTTAAAGGGGGCAAGTAACTATTGTGCCATTGACCACACCTCCAATTCAATTTTCACTTGCATCGGCAGATTATCACCGTTATTTTTTTATTAATTTCAACTTCCTTTTCCATGGGATGGCTATCTGCGTTGGTGTGGATGGATATGGTACAGGATCAGAAGCATGCTATATGCGGGCCTGGAAGCTGGGTCACGAGTGCCAACGACTGGAGTGGACCATAGGCAACTTCGGGCCCATATTAGAGGGGCTGAAAGCTAGCTTGGATACTTGTAATGGTTACATGCATGAGTCCACAGTATCTGACCCTTCCAGAATAGATGAACACGGCCCACTGCGACCGGTTTCAATTCCGCCTCTTAACGAATAATAATGAAAATGTCTAATCGCAAGGGTAGAAATGCGGGATAGGGAGAAGTGGCCAGGCGGAGTTAAAACGATATGAAGTTGGGCACAACCAAGGTATGTGACTAACGAGGTGAAATGCTACTCCAAACAACGAAACTCTGGATACTAAGCTAAAAGTGCATAGACTAACCCGTGTTTGGAAACGCCTTGGGAAACCTTCCACTTCTATGACGAGAGGCCCCTAGAGAAAAGCACTTGCCCCTCTCTGCCTCAACTAATTACTCGTCTTTTTTCGTCGACGCCTTGCTCTTCTTTTCGACCTCAACAGGGCCGGTGTCTTCTAGGGCGGCCAAGACGACAAAGCTAATCAGAACGGCATTGGCTACCGCAATGGCCACCAGAGCACTATAAAAGGTACTACCGTTAAAGAGGTAATCGCGGGCGAGAAAGTAACTCCCAATGGGACCGAGGATCATGGCTACGGTAGTTAGCAGTAATTTGGCCCAAACCGACCCTGATACTTGGGGCTGGGAGGGGGGAACAGCAGCAGACGACGTAGGCGGAGTTTTCGGTGACGCCATAGGAGTAGCGAAGTAGACTAAAGGATATGTAGTAAAGTGTGGAAAAATGAATGGTTGTTCTGCTATTGTCGAATAAAACAAAGTCAATTTGAAAAATAGTGGAACGAGAAAGCAGAGATACCTTTTTTTTAAAAAAAAGGAAAGGAACATCCCCCAGTAGTCGTATTGAAGTGGGGAGATTGGGGACGACCAAGACACCTGTAATCCTTGACCCACTAGTAGTGGTGCTCCCCGCTGTATAGCCCTGCCTTGTGGTTGGTCCGCCTAGCGGCTAGGAAGCCTATTTTGTATCCCTTCTTCACTCGTCGTTTGCTAGTGGCTGTATCTGCACTGTAAAAACTATTATTTTACACACGCCTTTATTATCCTTCATACACAGGCAAGGATATAAGCAAGTATCTCGAGTTGGTGGTTGGTGTTTTTTTATTGTTCAAAGAAGAGCAAAGTATAGGTTTAAGTGGTCTTTGGGTTATGGAAGTCTTGTTTCTGCCAATCTATTGTCACATTGACGGGCTTTACCCTTCTGAAACAACGCTTTAACCGTCTCGTTTACCAACGGCCCTCCTTTCTTTCTTATACCACCACCGTTGTACTTTAACCTTATTTTCTTCAAATTCTTTACTACTCTATTGTTTAGTAGTGGTGAGTGTTTTTTTTAGTAATTCATTACCAACATCAACGACACCTTCGTTCTCCCTCACGTTACCTTGCACTCGATTCTGTGCTACAACCCTTGTGTACCGTTAGATCGCCCCCTCCCTCTTCTCACGCTACTCTGGCCATTTTGTCGACGATTTCCGTCCATCCTTTTAATACATTCTTATAAAACTTGTACATCTATATAACCATTTTTTAGCGTACGCCATGGCTACGCAGGACGTCGACTTCTCCTCCGTGTCCAGCGCCAAAGCCTCGCACCAGGAGGCCAATTCCACCATGGTCCGTCTAACGTGTCTTATGGTTTCTGGTAATCGCCACACATTCCAATTCCCACCCAATGCCACTATAAAAGAGGTTAAGCTCCAGATATTCGACGAGTGGCCCAAAGACTGGGAAGGGGAACGACCAGCCTCACCTGGATTTCTGCGTCTGGTGTACCTGGGTAAATTCTTGAGCGACGTGACTACCCTACCAGAGAATAAGCTGGTGCCTGGGAAACCCATTATCGTGCACTTGATTATTAAAATGGTGGAAGATTCAGACTTATTCGAGGGTCCTAGAGACTTGGAAAAGGCCCCAAAGTGTCATTGTGCTATCCTCTAACCAGGTTAGAAGACACAAGGGGATAAAGGGGCGTTGACCTCCCAATCGCCAATTAGTACACATCTGTTTTGTCCATCACGCACGCCCCTCGTGGCGTTTTGTTTTGTTATTCATTTAGTTTTGACTTGTACTACCTTTTGAATATGTTGATGACAATGCCTTTTTATCTCTCATTTCTTTCTATAACGTCTTATCTGTTCCACTGATCAATGAGTTTTCCCTATATCAAGGAAACGACCCCCCTCCCTCTTGATATTAATTTCACAAAACAACCATTTGCCAACGGCTCGTTAATATTATTCACAATTCGGTATTAAACCAAGGGCATGCTTCCCCCCCCCACTGTTCGTCGTATTCGTATGCGTGTGCGTGTTGTATGACCTCATCCCTCGTCGATCTATGTTTTATCACTTTTATTGCATTTCTATTTGTTTTCTTTATTTACTTGACGGTAAAGCGAAGGAGTAGCCATTGTCTATCCCTGGATATATCTTTTACCAAGGGTGATCTCGTTTATTGAGAATTTTTTTGGGAAAAATCCAGGCACATCAGTCCCTTTATTACTATTGTAATGTTTAAACTTCCGTTAGGGGCTTTTAGTTTTACCAACTTATATTTTCCCCGGATTGTGTTTAATCCGGTAAAGGGGGGACCTAACGTCCAGCACTTTGATTTAAACAGCTTGCCTTGGAAGTCACTCTTTTTCCCCATTCACCATACTTATCCCAACTACTATCAATAGTTTGGTACTAGCAGCGCTTTCCGTACGTTTCAACCCGAAATGGACTACTCGATATCCTCCTATTGTTTTTAGACTAGTTCCTTGTTGGATATCTTTTTTACTTGGTTATTTCATGGCAAGAAATAGTAAAAAAAGATATAGCAATAAAAAAAATATGCCAAAAAATGTGAAGCTATACACAGAACAAAAAAAAAGAAGTAATAACCACATGTCCAGCCTAGCCACAACTTCCATCAGCTGGTCCGTCCCGCCAACGTTCGTCCACTTTGGCACAATCAAATATTTTTTTACCGAGCATTTCGTTAACCTTGTTATGAGTTCCGCACATCCACTGGGACAGTTCGTGGCGTGAGTCAACCCGTGGAGGGTCTACTTCCATTTCCGCTTGTAAATGTTCGGCGCAGTGTCCACAAGGGTAAAAACGGGAGAATTTATCCAAGAGCATTGACATGTCCTGTTTTTGTTGATCGGTAGGCTGACGTGGGTAATACGCCGCCATGGTGTGTAGAAAAGTCCAAGTGGACCGGCCTAACTCAGCTGAATCCGGTGGGCATTCCACTTGGGCCTTGGTCTGATTTTGGGTAGTGGCAGTGGCCAATGCTGTACCCGTAGCGACAGTGGTGCCTAGTGATAGATTTCTGGAAGAGGGGGCATCATTAGTGTTGTCTTTTGCTGTGGTTGGGGACATGGAAGAAGGGTCTTTTCTGGGCTGCTTCTTTTTGGCCCAAGATTTAAAGTCGGTGCACACACGGCAGTTTTCTTCAGGTTCGTCTAGTAAATTCGACAATTGTGGTGACATGGTTGTAATGTATGGAAGGAATGAAGAAAAATGGATCAAGGGATGCTATTGCGCAATTGGCAATGGGTGTGATACTGAAAAAAATAAAATAGAAACACATAAAGGGGAAAATAATGGTGAGACAAGTGAGAGCAATCGCAACATTCACTTCAAAGTGAAAAAGTGGCGCAGTCTGACCTACGATCCTCACGCTGTGGTTGGCAAAACTATTGAGTCGAAATGCCAGTGGGGGGGGGGAATTTCAATCACGGTCGCGATACTATCAAAGTCCCTATTAGTGAAGATTACCCTCTTTTGTTTCTATGTTGGGCCTAGAATGAAATCTAGCACAGAGACAGGGGATTCTTTTACCATAATTCGGTTTGATAGTGGAGGATCACACAGAAATAATGACTTGCTCAGAATGGCGATCCAAGCGTAGCCCAATAATAGGGTGGTTGATTTGGAGCTGTCTTGAGTTACTTCCACCAGAGTAACTATCGTCCTATACAATTGGCTGGTACGCTTCAGGAATCATTCCAGCAGCGGGATCACATCCCATGGTATTCTGAAAAACAGATACTTGGTAGTGTGGTTTTCAGACATATGTGAACCGTATCGTGCATAGGGATCACTGCTACTTTTGAAAGTGTCCAGAATCCAGTTGGATATGAGTGTCTCTTTATTGCCAAAATAACACTATAATTACTTTGGGACCTTTACATTGAACAACCCACGAGACAGTTAGGTCTGCTGTGACTAATACCTGGCTTTGATCATCTCAATTTACAGCTCCTCTTTGGCGATGTGAATAACTAGCTGACCATTGTCTGCCATCAGGAGTTTAGAGGTTCCACACTTGGTTATTTTTTTACCTGGTGGTTCCATCTAGAGGTCTTGCAGTCGAGCGGTCCTTATCTAGAACCTATTTCTGTATGGTTTACTACGAGGCACGGTTGTGCAATAAGTGTTCCACTGGCAAGGAGGTCATTGTCAGAGGTATTTTAGGGGGGAGGCCTGTAATGTCGCTTAGGAGTTGGACATGGGCCTCTTCCGATTGCTCTATGAGACTACCTTAATAGGTAGAATGACCACCAACACGTAACTAGCAACGACTACAGTGAAATTTAGTGTGATTGGGTCACCCTTTTGAGAGCACCACCCTGAGTAAATCTGCATTACTTTGTACATAGCAGGGGCCTTGATCTGTTCGTTTTACCCGATCTGGCAATATATAGCATACAGCATATGTACCTGGCCATACTCTCTAAGTCCAAATGATTGAATGACTTGCCCCTTTGGCAGTGTCTGTCACAGATTTCTTCGACTGTGGAGTTCCAGAGAGAGGGGTTTATTTTTCTCGAGAGCATATCAGTAGGGTCATTTTTTTTCAGCCCTATGGCGAAAAATCCGCCAGAGTTGAATGGGTTCCCTTATTGGCTAAATTATATCTTTGCTTCAAACGTAAAAAAAAATTACCCATGACTAGTTCTTGACAGTCTTTAGTTTCAATGAAGAAGAAAAGTATTTTAGTGACTTATTCGACTCACCTTTCTCTACCTGGTCTTTTTTCTGCCAAGTGAGCTACTTGCTGCTCTTTAGTCTTCTCTTTGACTATATATTTTTAACAAATCTAGCATTTATTTCACATTTCTAGTTGAACTCTTATCCCTCTCGTCATTATGACAATGCGTCGTGCGGATGGTGTTCGCCAGGTAAACTCGGCTGTCTTTCCTGATTTTTAGTTAAACACAAGACTTGGCCACGAGGGCCATCTGAAGGGCATTGTTCACTCGGCTGCCATTGTCGATGCCATACACTGGGACCAGTCCTTCAGTTGAATTTGCATGTTTTCGCTCGAGGAACCGATCAGCGGTCAAGTTATAATGCAATCACTATATGGGTTACTAACTATCGACTCTCTTTGGCAATGGAATTGTTGATTTTCTATGGGGGGCTGGAAACGATTCTTGAATTGTTCTACGTATTAATAGGTATCGGGCGGGGTACCTATTGATTACCAGACCAAGAAAATACTTTTAATATCCAGCCGGCAGCACCCTCAGCGCTATATTTTACCCAAGGGTGGATGGGAGCGAAACGAAACCCGCGAAGAAGGAGCCATAAGGGAGACCTTTGAAGAAGCGGGCCTTCAAGCGCGGGTGGTACACCATTTGGGAACATGGGATCTGCACCCCCGAAAGGACATCGAGCACATCAAAGCCGAGATGGCGTTTTACGAATTGGCTGTGGAGAAAGTGTATGACGAGTGGCCGGAGAAAGAGGAACGTCGACGGATATGGGTTACATTTGATGAAGCGCTCGGGTTGCTATCGAATCCTATTATGCTACAGGCAGTGGAAAAATGTTCGCTCAACCCCTTGTCGTCCCTATCGAACGAGCGACCGTAGGGAACTGTGCTATACACTTCATTGTCGTCAAAGGAATATTCATCGAAAATTGGCCTACTGGTTGCAATATTCTACTAAAAAATACACCAAGTTCATGAACCTTTAAATGTCACCAACGAAATCTAACGCTTAAAGATATTGGAATTACTTATTAATACTCCGGAAGAATCTGTTGGGTTGACGAAAAACCCCCCATTATCTTTTCGGACTTACTCAAACTTATTAGGACTATTGAACATTACGTTGTGGAATACAGCACATTCGAGACCAACGTTAGGTATTATATTTGACCAGACTACTATGTGACCTGTAGATATTTTACTAGAAGTTACATGACCTGGCTGGCCTTTGCCTGTTTCATTAGATTTAGGGGACGAATGAGATAACGGAAATGAAACACAACGCCAGTGCACACTGAAATCAGGTCGGTTGAATTACTACTGGGAGTCAGTAATAATCGACTAAGAAATAGTTGTTGTGCCTCTGCTGGTCAAAGATGTCGCGTACACACAGGAGAAAGCAAAGCGGGAGATGGAAGGAGTCATTTTGTACATCAGAGTTATACGGCATCACTTTTATTCAACTTCCAACAATACTAGTCTAGCTCTTCTCCTGAAAAGCTAACATGCTATCTGGAAAGAATCACTAGTCGTAAAGGTTTAATGTATGGAGTGGGAATCAAAATGAACGTAAAATATAAACGATGATGGATTGTCTACTACCGTTACTAGATATTGTGGACAATACATTGTCATTGGAATGCCTCACCCGTGGTGATACTAAGTATCATGTCGATTTCCTACTGTGTTTGGATTTCGTACAGAGTGCCCAATAGTTTCCTACAGTAGTCAGGTGTGGTTCTCGCGGTATTTTGATGAAATGATCACTGCTACTCAAAGTGAACCTGACATTACTGCCTAAGGAATCTGGGTTAGCACGATAGTATGGATATTTTTCTTTTACCCATCTAACTATATCTCTATAGTTCAACCTTCCGGTAGGACTGTCCCGAAAAGACTTTTCGATCAGATCAACTATGGTACACGGTGGTTTTTCATTACCCCGTGAAGCCTTTAAAGCGATGGCATCCACTGTACCACCGGAAAAAGGTGGTCCTCCATTGTTTCCTGTCGATCGTGACAATTTAGAGGATGAATTCGGGTTAGGAATACGCGACCTTCGGGTTCCCCGGGCTGCGGAATTACTTCGTTTTACGGAATCGGAATTCGGCCACTGACTCATTTTGATAAGTTTAACCGATTTTACGTGGTTCGACAGAGGAATTGTTAGGCGTTTGCCAGTTTCGACCTACGGCGGATGAAAAGTTCAGTTATATAAAATAATCGAAAGATGTGGATGGTATAGATACACAAGTGCAGGTAGTATCCCTGGGCTAATTATTTCCGTAGTTTTACTGACTTAACGAACCGAAATTATAAAGGCAGGGTCTTGACCAGAGTGGCAAAGCACGAAGTAAAATAATATTGGTTAACGATCAACAGTGATTGCGGATAGTTTTATCCCAGTGAGTTAAACATGAAGCGGTGAGGATGTGGTTACTAGTCAAATAAATCTAGGGATGAAGAAAAACCAACGGTAGACGAAGCCAGCTTTTATAACGGTCGTAAATGACTGTGCCTCCTAATTTTACTACACAAGGGGGGGGGGTTTAGCAATAGATTTAAAAAATCATGTTCAGCATTACCGAAACAACGCCACATTATCAAAATTAATTGAGAACGAAAATGGAAAATAAGGCGAACATTGTCATTTATTCTTTGGCATGAGCTGCATAAATGAAGACCGAGCTAACCACTAATAGCCAAAAGTTGGTTAGATAACGCAAGTTTGCAGGTAGACGACAGCTATTCGGAATTATATAGGCCCAGTTCACTTTGTTGTACGTTCACCACGAACAATGTTATTTCACATGAAACTGGATCCTATTGTGTTCACTATAGAAAAAGGTTGTCGGCATGACGTCATGGGACGTTTGGTTTCATTTCTTTCATACTCCAATGTTCATTATTGACAAAGCATTACCTGCGTTTGTGATAATTTGTCACTATCCATTAACGCTCATTTTGTTTGCCTCGTCGCAGTACTGTGTCCCTTGTTCTTGTCCTAAATTTAATCAGTGAATGGTTAATTTTTACCTCCTGCATATTGTAGAGGATATTGTTAACGTCCAACATTAGGTCATTTCCCTCGTTAATTTTATGCCATTTTTCATTTTGGCCTTCGTATACCCAAGTGTGGGTTGGCATTTCTCCTCAACCAGTAAATTCAGGCCATTAATGATGTCACACCTGAAGGTAGACGGCCAAAGTGGATTTCATAATGCGTCATAAAAGTTATTGACATCTACTTTCTTTTTTCCTTTCAATATCAACGACACCATGAATTGTCCACGTGGGTAATCGTTAGATTTCATCAGCAGTCACCTTTACATACTTTTTTAAATGTACCGGCATGGTTATATTAATTCCGCAGCCTTGGGTTGAACCGTGGGGCCCCAGGCTTGGACAGTCGAATCGACAGGTAATTCACAAGTGCGCCAATCGACGTATTGTAAAAGACCAAGGACATACGTTGTCGTTGGAGGTTGGTAAAAGATAGTGGGAATTGGTGGGAATCACATGATAAACGCTTTTTATTGGATCAAGTTTCGGCCATAGCAAAAGAGCCGGTGACTTGCCCACAAGATAAATATTTTACCTCCTCGATAGTAGCCCTCTCACATTTCATATGCATTGTGTAGCCCATTTTCAGTTTGTAGCTTGTCCTGTTGCTGAGCATTGAAAACGCTTTGTAGGTTTTACAGCCTCGCTTTTTTTCTTGGTCCTTAGACCACGGTCGTACTGTAGTGCGTAACTCTCTAGATTACTTTGCTTTATTTTTTTCCTCATGTATTCCACTACTTTTTGACGACACCAACGCAATAACTAGCAACGTCTTCTTTTGATACAAAGCCAAATTAGAAGAAAAAAATGACCATGAACTCGGCTTCGTTCAAGGACTTGCTTTCCAACGAAGAACTCCATTCGGTATACGCAGCACTTGACGACTTTGATAGTAATCTTTCCACAGCGGACTCCACCGCTTTGCTTGTAGCAGCTCAATCACCGGCTGGCCTTGTCCCTCCGTCTAGTGGCGATTACCATTTCTCCACCACTTTAGGTGCCAACCACTCGGAGGTGGGTGTGTGGTCGCCCACCTCTCATTACGATACCCTCCAGAGTGAGACGAACCACGAGTCCTGGGACTGTGACACCACCGAGCTTCCAGCTGATACGACATTGCGTGGGCCCACCGTGAGAAGCGGGTCTAAAACCCAAGGCACGGTGAGCGTCGGGGGAACTCGGATTTCGGCGGTGCGACGCAAGGAGTTGTTGACTGAAGAAGAGAAAAAAGCCAACCATATTCATTCTGAGCAAAAACGGCGGCAGAATATCAAAGTGGGCCTAGACGAGCTCTGCACCTTAGTACCGAATTTAATAGAGCTGAAAAAGGTCGAGACCAAAGCCCGACAAGAGAGCGCACGCATTAGTTCCAAGCTGGTACTCGGAGAAGCCAAGATCCTCCAGGAAACCCTGGAATACACGCGGGCCCTTCATCACGAATTGACCCTGCTGAACGGCCAGCTTGATACACCCCAATAGGCGCTAAAATAGAAGTGACTCCCTTAAATGTGTGAGGAGGATCGTTGAATTTTCGCCACCGCTGTGTACATTTTCTTTTATTCCACATGACTGTGTTAAGTATGTCCTATCATTACCTAAATTACTCTGTATTGTATAAATGGACGTCAGTTTATGTAGTATTATATGTTGTGTCTGGTGGAATGTTTTGCATTCCGGTTTTTAGATAAACCAAACCATCGTAAATGCCTGCTTGAAATGATGTTTTCCAGCAATTTTTTAGAGGTCTTTCCAGCCCTTTGGCCGTGAAAGGGATATACCAGCAAGCTAAGTCATGCTGGCTTTGGTCACGTGCCAAATCATCATCCTTGCTGTAGTTTTTTCACTGGCGAAAGTATTCGTCCGTTGCAGAAAAAAAATTTTTTTAGCTGTAGTGAATCGCTAGTTTAAAATAATCCATGTTATATAAAGTTGGTAGTGCGCTGGGCTGTGTTCTGGCATTATTTTTTCGTAGTTATTTCGTAGTTTGCAAATACACTTTTTAGTTATTACTAACTTTTACAGGTTGATATGTACTTTTAATTATAACAACTCCTATTAGACGAGAGGTAAGTAATCTCATCATTGCACTTATCCGGCAACAAAAGACAGCGGGAGATGATGCACAATATGAAGTCAAACCCTGATGGCTTTCTCTTGGCCGTGAAGCCAGTTCTACCCTTTTTGGGGGGGATTGATGGTCAAGATAACACTACAATGTGGGGCTGGCGATGAGAGCTTTTTTCACTGATCCCGACTTTTCTTTGCATTATTATGTCCAATTCAGTGGACTTGGCCGAGAGGCAATATTTATACCCTTGGGTCAATTTACCATTCTTAACGACAGCAGTGCTAACTATCTTAATGACAAATGGCCATGGTTTCTGTTGTTATTGTATTCTTCCTCCTAGATCCGTACGTCGTGGGGCGATCAATGTCTTTCTTTATAAATTTTCTGGCTATATGTTCGGGGCTGTTGTTTATTTACTTTGCAATAAAATATGCTGTCCAGGAAATAAAGTTCAAATGATTTGGTGTCATTTCAGTGCCACCGATTAACATTAATTGAGGAATATATCTATCGTTCATGCCAGTTAACGCAGTTTCGTGCACTATTGTCACTCTGTAGTTATCATGGGTACTCATGACGTCTTTCATTCTCACGCTACTTAATAAGTGACTTTCAACTTGGTTCTCGACTACTGCGCGCTTAGGTAGATGTGAGTTCTGGCGATTACTGCCATAGCGAACATAATAGCTGTTATATATTAGTAATGCCTCCCTCTGACTAACGCTTCCATTTCTTCAACCGAGAATAGAGATAATGAATCACGACGCTAAAATATTTCCTAAGAATTAATAGGTAAAGATGACTTATGACAGAAACCACGTATCGGGTTTAGGAGTGAACAGATAGAAGAGTAAGGGATTCGCGTGATAGTGAAACTAAAAAAATCACTAGAAATTACAAACCTCTATTCGTCCTAGGTGACCTCATTAGGACACTCATCTGGTGCTCCGAATCCATTAGTGCGACCACCAAGAGAAGTGGCACCGTTTCATAGACCACGCTTGACAAAGGCTTCCCACACTGTACAGTGGTGTCGCCTATGAGGTATTAGCTTTTCGGCCACCAGAGTGGCATCTCAGGCACTTTGGAAAGTTGGACGGCAGGGCTGTACTTTAAGACCCAGTACCACCAAATGACGGGCAAGCGTGTTCCCGTGGGTTACAGATGCCAAGTAGAGATCCGAAGTATAGCCTAATTTAGTCACCAGCACCCAATACACTTCATACAAAATGGTAGCTCATACTGTACCCATGGTATGAGCGTCGAACATTGAGATGGTGTTAAGATCCTCAAAGGGATTGACCATCTGGGTGATTTTTTTCCAACTATATGGGTAATTTTTTTTCAACTTTATAGAGCAAAACTCGCCAGCATTGAGTGGGTCTCACAAAATCCTATTGGTTAAATTTTTAACTGGTACATTTTTGCTCCAAATCTCTATATAGTTGAAAAAAAAATCACCCAAAGGTTTTATGAAAAGGGTGTTATTCTTCTTCCCGAAATAGTCACGTACGTGTTATATTTCCACCTAATATCGGCGGATTTAGCTCTATATAGTCGAAAAATAATCACTCATATGGGTGAATTTTTTCGGCCTATATAGAGATTTGGAGCAAAAGCGTACCAGGTAAAATTTAACCAATAGTGTTTTGTGAGAGATCCATTTAAAACTGGCGGATTTTGCTCTACATAGTCAAAATATAATCACCCATATAGCATTTTGCGACTTCATGATTTCTGGAGGCAACACAGAAATACTAAACAGTACTATCGTCACTTGGTTGTATACTTTGGCCAATGCACGTCGTTTAACTTTGCTCAACTTGTTTGATTCTTTATTGTATATTACTTTTACTTGTGATAGATACACATTGCTTTACCTATCAGTTGTGTTTTTACATTCCTACCACATTTCTCTACTAGTGCTTGCCATTTACCCTCTTGCAACGCCCACCGTTCCTAATTGCGCATTGTTAACCCTTCTAAACGACCCTCTTGCCCCAACTGACTATAGAATCGTGTTTTTCTTCTCGTCTCTCTGGTTTGTTCTAGTTTCGTTGTCTTGTCGAGCGAATAACCTTATCATACGCCATGGTGCTACCCAA
>JAOPJG010000692.1:0-18371 GCA_027478255.1 Dispira simplex | reverse complement strand
TGGTAGCCCTTTTAAAGAATAAATACAGTTTCAAAAGACTGGTAGCTCTAACATTCTTTAGAGGTGGTTTTACCACACATATGAACCCCCAACCTTGACCCCCACCTCTGGATAGCCCTCCCACTCCTAGAATGGCCCCACATCCAGGACTTTGATGACCCAGTGGTAAACCCCTTATGCCATACCTGGGCCCTCATAGCATCCACCCTTCTCTATAACATCTAGATGGCCTGGAATGACCTAGCCTACCAGAACAGCCTGTGGCCCATGACCAGGTTAGTATAGAACTTCAACACCATGCTGAAGATGCTGCCCATTCAAACCCCTAAACAGTCATACCCCCTGCCACTCAACAGTACCCTCCAACCATACCTGCCAGATCCCTCTACAGATCTCCCTCCCCTGGACACCCACCACCTCAGACCACTATAACTCAGCAGCCCCTACAAACCTTCACTGCACCTGGTTTGTATCCTGTTTTTCCTTGATTCCTGCCTCTATCTCACTTATCTGTGCAACACCCTCAGCTGGGGCAGCCTGCCTGCACAACTTGGCCTCAGAATACTCACTGTCAAGTGATATTCTGGCCATTCAGGATGTAATGTTTTCTTTATTGTTTATTGTAATTATGGAAATGGTACCTCCACGGTGGTGTGTCATCAGCCAAGTATAAAATAAACTCTCCACACACATAACTGGTACATTTTCGCTCTAAATTGCTATACAGTCGGAAAAAAACTACCCATTTGGATTTTCTTACTCTACACCTTTGTTTTTTTTTACCTTGTCAGATCAGTCACCCGTCCGCCCATTCATTATCATGTTATTCAACGGAATACTCTTCGTCCGGGCCAGAATGTCCTGTGCAACGGCGGCGAGAGCATCGTGGTTGCTTACCCGTCACGAATGGGCAACCAATCTACCCCTTATTCCCACGCTAACCCGCCCACTATCACCTCGCTCGCTTCTACTTGGTGGAGGGAATATCCAAACCATTCGTAATATAACTACCCGAGGTAATACGCAGAAACGAGCCCAACAGCTCTTTGAAAAGGGCATAGCCCATTTACAAAAGGGTGAGAACGAACACGCTCAGGATTGCTTCCAGCAATCGGCCAGCCTTGTTCCTTCGGCCGCCGCCTACTATAACTTAGGAGTGTCCCTGTACCAAACCTCTCAATTTGAACCTGCAGTGGACGCCTGGCGGAAATCTCTGGAACAAGCCCCAGACCACGCCGACGCCCATCTCAATCTGGCCAGTGCATACTTTATGCATTTGAAAGACTTACCGCGGGCTCTAGAACATCTCCGTCAGGCCAGTGAATTGGCTCCCAACGATGGTGAAGTGTTTTACAATTATGGGTGTATCCTCGAGGCAGCGGGACAGTTGCAAACGGCGGTGGAAAAGTACAGAAAGGCTGTTGAACTGGGTATCGACAAGGCCCAAGCCAACCTTCGCAACTGCACGGCGCGACTTTTAAAACAAAAATTAGCTCAACCTGGTTCCAAACCCAGAAGTGATTAAAAAAAAATACACAACCGTGAGGGTGTGGGTCCGTAAAGTCTTTTATATCTTAAGAGTTACAGACTTGTAACGAATGAATCCATGACTCTACCCTATTTTGCCTTTTCGATCACTGCACTCTCCACTATTTATGACATCGCCCTACATCGATAGCTGTGTGATCAATTAAAAAAAAAAGCTTTATGTGTAGACTTAAAATTTCGCGATTAAAAAAAAAAAAAAAAGAATACCAAAAAAGCGGGCTGCTAGTCATAAGCGATAATATAGTAATGGTAGCAAATAAAAAAATCATAAAAGGCGAAAGATGTAATAAAAAATTTGAGTGGTAAGCATGGATCCTATCTCAAGTAATCCAAGAGTAAGGGATTAAAACATACGGTTCTTAATTCGAGATAGCGAAAATTTGTGAGTATGACGGGAACCAGACGTGGGCGTCGAAGGTGATGAACGACTGCCCTCTGGCCGAGTAGGAGACGAGGGCGTATCAGGCGTCATAGAATATGGCTCCTTTAGAAATTCTCCCCCTTCGATCGAAAAGGGTACAGGTTGGGGTGCTCCAACACCGTGATCCATATTCTGGGGCCTGTTTGGAGCCCGATTCTCGGTAGTAAAGGGAGCCGCTGGTGGCGCATTAGGCCCGGTGTTCGGACCTGGCGGCTCGGGAGCGCCTGGGGTGGGAAATCCGCCGCCACCATTTCCGACCGAGGGTGGAGGTTGAGGGTTCGGTTGCGGGGACGCTACCCTTAGATTCGTTTCGGGTATGTTTGGATTCGGGGTGGCTAATCCACCCCCACTTCCGTTTCCCATCGTCATACCAAGGAAGCCTGGGCCCACGCCCGACCCGTTTGAGTTGGCAATCCCAACCGTGTGACGATTTTGGGACGATTGACTGCGTACCGATCCATCATGGTACCCCGTGGGTAAGGGCACGAGTTCTAAAGCCAAAGTGAGCGTACCGTTGGCTAAAGTCACGTCGAATTCATTCTCACGCACCACATCAGACACGTATTGCCACACTGGTATGTCCGCCTGCCACAGGTCCTTGTCCCCGCTAAAGGTGTTGTGATCCCGGATGATAAAGTGAAGGGCCTCTTCGGGATCCCCTTTCACCCGGTGCTTAAAGTTTTCCTGCCAGACAGGGTTGAGAGTCTTCTTGTGGACCTTACTCTTGAACAGGGTTTTACTGCCTTGTCTAACGCGGACGTAGGGATCACTCAGCCCGTTGGAATCCGCCGCGTCGAGATTCTGTGCCTTGATCACGGTAACGCTCAGAATCCCCGGAACGGGTTCCCCTGGCACCGGTTTGCCCATTGCTTCCCCACCGACTGTGGAAAAAGAGGGCACCAGTGAGTCGCCCTGGCCGGCTACGGAATGGGTGGACCGGGCCGTGGAAGAACGTGGAGACACCGGTGCGTCAGCGGGTTTCACACTGCTCACAGGGCCAGTTCCTCCTCCACCTCCTATGTTGTCGAATCGGGGACCAACTGCACCGGACAAGGGTGTATTAAAGGCCACGTGGTTTCCCGGTTCGTTGGGCACGGAAGCCTCGCGGGGAATGTTCGGTCCGTCGGGGTCAGATGCCGGACGCATCAAGCCTGTATCGTTAGGAACATACATACTGGCAAACCTACTGTCCGCTTCCTTGAGTTCCGGTTTGCCCTTGGTGGTGTGCAGCCGGTTCAGACCCGGTAGGGAACCCAGAGCGGAACCAATGGCGTGCCCGCCGAATCCGATCGCCTTACCAGCGAGGTGGGCGGAACCGGTTGCCATACGAATGGGTGCCTTGACCACCGAACCGGCCGCGTTGAGCATGGTCAGCTTTTCCTCAGCATCGTTGATATACTCTGGGGTAAACAGCATTCGCACGCGGATTACCCCACTGGGTTTACCCTTTTCCAACAATTTATACGATTCTGTCACGACCTGATTCACGAGAAGGTCCCGTAGGGGCACGTTCACCATGCCTAAGCGGGTATGGGACTGGATCTTGTTCCAGTCAAACACTTCAAACTGCAAGTGTGACTGGTGCCGTATCATCAGGGGTATATCCACCACAGACCGCCAAATGGGCGCCAGGGACTTCTTGATGGCAGGGGTCTTGTGCACTTTTTCCCCGTTCAGCGACACCACCACATAAGGGTCGCTAGTGCCCGATGTGTCGGCGGCGGGCAGGTCCTGTGCGCTGAGCACTTCCACTCGCAAGGTACCCATATTGGTGACACTCTCCGATATGTCCAACTCCATTTCGGTAGGTTGAAACTCAAAAGAAATACGGATTTCCCCCGTCTTCTGCTCTAGCTGGAGCCACACTCCGTGCTCCGGTTGCAAAAAGTCAGGAACCAACATATCCCGGACCATGGCTGTCCATTTGCCCACCATGACACGGTCGGCTCCGTCGTCACCGCCTTGGCTGTAACACGTGATAGTGACGGTGTTGTAGTCTACTTCAGGCGTGGCAAACTGACAGGCACTCTCCCACTTGCGGGAGCGTTGGCCTAGGGCGAAGGGGGTCACCAAGACCGGGTTGTAGTCGTTACCGTTCAGGGTCACCACCACCTGGGCCGGGTGGGCCTGGCTAAGACCGCGGGCCTCGTGTATGACCATGCGCATCACTCCGGCGGAGTACGCGGAATAATCCACCGTCTGGATACGGGTCGCGGCGGGAGTGGGCATGGCGCCGTCCCGGGGTTGACTAATGGACAAGGTAAGTACCTTGGAGGCGTCCGCTCGGGCAGCTTCAGCAAGTGCGTCACTGGTGCTTTCCGGTTGGTGGTCACTGCCGTTCTCGGGTGCCGCCGTCCCTCTCGATTCAGGCCCAGGGCTAGCGGTCTCCAGACTTGGGGTAGACGGGGTGGGCATCGCCGCTCCATTTGCGTTATCCTCTGTTGCGGGGTTCGACAAACTTACAGGGGCATCCTCCCCCAAAGGAATGATGGGGTAAAACGTGGCAGTATAGTGCAATACACCCTTCATCTTACCATTGCGTTGGCGTAGACTGCCTGTCGCCCGGAGGGGTGTTCCTAACGCGAACGTACCAGACGACACCTGCTCCCCAAGAAGTTGCCGAACTTGGAAAAACGTATCACCGAGAGGCCTGTCCTTTTCCATCTTATTGAAATCCATGCATTCCAAAACTAGAGTTTCATTCACTCGGTGTACAGGGATCACAAAGGTCTCGTTCCAGGCTGGATTCAGGTTATTGGAAATTACCCGGGTCCGGGCCTGCAACCTATTACTGGCCAACACCTTGACGTACGGGTCCGACTCGCCGATCCGTTCCACGTTGCGTAACCCCGCCGCCCGGGTCAGGTTTAATTTCACTACCCCGATGCAGGGCAAAAGGGCAATATCTGTGGTACCGCTCAAAAACTCCTCGTCCACCAACACCGGACGCCAGCTGAAATCCAACTTGAGCCGTCCCGAACTCGCCTTGTTCAGGGCAAACCACGTGTTTTGATTCTGGACCCGTTGGATCCCCTCGCTGGCGGTACATACCACTTCCCCTAAGTCCAGATCGCTGTGCAGGCGATTATCTCGTAACACAAATTTGAACTTGGCCTGGTCCTTATCGGGCACAAATAATTCCTGGGATTCGCTCCAGATGGGCTTGTTTGATCGTTTCATCACCTTGGTCTTGTAAAGAATCTCACCGTTAAGGTACACCACCACATAGGGACTCAATTGTCCCACCGAGGAACGGCGGATATCCAGGTCGTGGGCTTGCACCACAGTAAAACGCAATAACCCGCTGTCTGACTCCATGGGCACTTCGGTCCCGTCATCGGCTTTGATGGGGGTGGCCACCGGAAAGTAGGCCCCCGACCAGTACAACTCCCCGGCTTCTTTTTCCTGGCGCATTAGCGTGGTGACTTCTCCTTCCACGTGTGAGTCTTCCTGCAACCGCGCCAAGTCGAATTCACCCTTGCAGATGAAACGTTTGGTCGTCATCACTTCGAATTGTAGAGTATCCGTTACGTTGGTCAGTAATACGGGGGCTTTAAAATCGTACACGGGATTGGACGTGTTGTTTTTCTGAGGAGTCTCCACCACACCCTGTTTGCCGCCCACGTTGATACGAATAAACGGATCAATAGTGCCCAGTCGGTCCACGTTGGGAAGTTTACGGGCACTACGAATGTTGACCATAAAGACGCCGCAGGCTTTGTCCACAGCGGAGGCACCGTTCATTATAGCGTCCACGTCCACCAAAAATGCGTTGGGAGCGTACATCATCGGACCCACGTTGGCGTCGATCTGTTCCTGGATGAACGATTTGAGACCGGGGATGTTGGTCACGTCGAATCCCAAGGTATCTCCACCGACCGGTTTTAGTACAAAGTCGATCTTGGGGGGCTCCAAAAAACTGGCTTCCACGGTTTTCACCAAGGGAAGGACCGGCATAAGCCGTAATTTCAAACGGATCTTTCCTGAAAAGACCATGTCCTCCACCAGCACGGGCATCCCAGCCCCGACTAAACCCTTGCCTACCCGGATGGTCAATACAATTTTGGGGTTAACCCGTTCCTCCAACTGACGCGGGGTGAGGTCCGAAGTATCGTTAGGGGTAAACGAGACCACCCAGTCCATCATAATGACGTCAGGATCCTCCTTGCCAAAGGTTTTGACCGCCTCCACACGGGGTGCCTTGCTGCCCAGGGTAAATGTAGTCAAGCGCAAGGAATCGACGAACCCGGGGGCACTGGCGGCGAGGATCGCGTCTACCTGTTCGATCACGATGGCCGACAAGGCGGGTTCAAAAGTCAACCAAAAACGGGTCATGAAAGCGTTCAGCCACTCTACGCTTTCCAAATCGGTTTCAAACTTGGGTAGGATCAGTTCCCGACGGATGTCATCGCGTACCTTGTGTCGGAACCGGGTCACAGCGTTGCGGTAGTAGGTGACCAAAAAGGACATGGCGATCAGACAACCAAAGAGCCCGGCGCCCAACTTGGTCAAAAGCCAAGTGATAGGCACGGCTACCATCAACACGGCGGCGTTGCGCCAAGTTTCATGACGGTCAAACTGCTCGATCAAGGCCCACACCGAGTCCAGTGGGCCCTGACCCTTGTGAGCGTTAACCACTCCTGCTTCTCGCCAACCTGCGACCAAAGCATCCGCAGAACCGCCGTCACCTGCCTGGGTGGCACTGGGGGTAGTCGGTGAAATCGGGGTATTAGGTACGTCCCCCTTGGGAAACGAAGGCGATCGGGGCGAAATGATCCCCCCAAGGTCCCGCTTGCCACGTCCCACTCGGATGGTCATGGTCCGACGACGGGTGAGCTCACTCCTTCCTTCCCCGGCTTCGCGCGAACCGGGATGATGTTCAATGCCCCTCGTGGTCATCACCGGCGACGTTACATAATTAGTGATTTCATTATCTCCCACTCCGCTAGGCGACGGAGGTTGAAGTACAAGGCCGCGATGTCCTACCGTTTGATCCTCTCGACTCCCACCACTGGCGTAGGTACCGCCACTATGTACACTGCGATTATCAACCGGGGCGGAAGGACCGGTCAAACCCGACTCCCCACCACCAGTTGTCCCGGTCCCGTGGGAAGCAGAGAGGCTGGCATCGGCTGTACTCCCCTGTGAAGCCATATTGGGGTCGGGTACGGTTTCACCGTGCTTTTTCAACTTGTGTAAACCCTGGGCTAGGACATGACTCGGGTAATGCCTGGCACTATCCAATACATGGTGTTTCTTTTCCTGAGGTGGCTCATCGGGATTGAAGTGGTGCGTTGGCGGTGCACCATTCTGCGACATGGTGGCTCTGAAAGGAGTACTAAAAACCGTAGTAGGGAGAAAAATCCAGATATAGAGATATATAAATGGAGGCCAAAGGAATCCTGGCGTAGATTGGTGGTGTGAAAAAGGGGTATGTCGCCTAACGCTAAAACTCCGTCACAGGTAATGGTTTTCTCCAAATAGGAAAGTACAAGTGACCTACTTTATGTGTCACAGGAAAAAGCAAAAAAAAAAAAAGTAGTAAGTTATACTTGTACCATCCCTTTCTTATCAACGGATGTACAACGAATGATAGAGAGCTGTCCACCCCGTGGCTGATAAACCTCGCAACCACTTTGAGGAGACCACCCGCAGTGACTATTAACAGTCTGTATTAAACCTTTTACTAAACACCAAGACTCGAAAAAAATTAATAAGAAAAAAAAATACAATGACCTTGTAAACACTCCACAGTGAGAAAAGGACAAGCAATACCGCAATTGAAACTGTGGGCTAGACGAGAAGAAAAAAAAATTAATCAACAGCGGAGAGGGGGAGGAGAGAAAAGGAGGGCCAGCACTAAAAGCAGGTGAGCGCGGCCGAGCGAAAGAGAATGTGTATTAAGCGATGCTGAAACCCAGCCAGCCCCTCGACGTCATGGATTTACGGGACAAGTGAAACCTTATTGCCAGAGCGTAAAGCATCAACGAGACCAAGCGGACCGTAAAAAAAAATTAATCAAATCAAAGCCAACGGAATCAAGAAAAACAAGTAAGGGGGGAGGAGGTTATATACGTTGAACGATTGATGCAAGAGGAAAATGTATGCACCACAATGTGGTCAGCGACAGTTTCTTCTTCCCTGTTGGCTGACAATACATTGGGATACGCCGCACCTTCAACTGTGAGAAAAAAACACCAAGCAAATAACCAAAAAAGGACGTTTTTCCACAGAGTGCGACTGCGTTGGCATCACTGTGACAGAAAGTGGGAGTGGCAGAGATTAAAAAACATTATGGCAGTCCATACCCACTCATCCGTGGTTCCTCCTGGCAATGATACTCCCTGGCCCCATTTGTTTCCCCACTAAAGAATACCGGTTGATTGCTATACCGTACATTTTCATGCATTCGACCACCATCCACAATTCTGGGAGGCCAGGCCACTTGTAGTCCAACGAGTTGGGATCATGATATCATTACGGGCGATCATTCGTATTTAACATATGGGTGATATTTTTTCGACTCTATAGGGTTAAATCCGCCGACGTTGAATGGGTCTCTCACAAGATCCTATTGGTTATGTCATTGTTGGTACATTTTTAGCTCCGAATCTCTATATAGTCAAAAAAAAATCACCCATATGGGTAGTTTTTTTTTACGTCTATATAGTCGAAAAAAAAATCACCCAAGTGGAGTGGGCCACCACCGTATTGGCCCTACATCTCAGAAGGTTTTTGTGGGAAGTTACATCGTTCCCCGCTCCGTGACAATATGTATCCCACGGTGGGAGTATACAGATAGATACGGTGGTGATGACTGCTGCCCAAAAAAAAAGCCAAGTAAATTTTGAGGAGAGAGAAACCCGCCAAGTGAATAAAAATTAAAGGGAAAAAACACCAACCCAGTACAAACATCAGCGTATGCACTGTTTATTGTTCTGTGTTTAATGCATTTCTTTTGGTCACCTTTTCGATTCTTGTCAACAGTAAAACAACGACATGGACCTGACTCAGCGGAAACATCTTTATCAATTTCAAACGGACCTTTTTCGATTTGCCGCGGAATGCGCTTCGATAACGTCCACAGCAGACCATTCTACTCCACCCAACGACTTATTCCCTACCCATTTGGGTAGTACTTCTCCGCCCGACCCTGGTTCCTCCCATCCTACTGACTCTATTCAAAGGATCGACCGCCAATTGCAATGCTGTTCTCCGCTTAATGCCACGCATTTAGGGGCCGTTGCCCACAATCCCACCTTGTCCTGGTTCCAACGCCAGCATGCCATGTCTCTACTACAACAACGTGGCAATACATACCTCACACCCTATGAACTAGGCGAAACCAGGTACACCGCATGGGTTACGACTCAACAACGACGGAACCAACGGTTAGCCAGCGTTATACATGACACTTTGGGTCAAACCCCAACCTTGACCCTGGCTAACGTCAGCAGTTCGGGTTTAACCGATGAATCGAACATAATGCACCGTACGGTAAGTATGTTTTTTTTGTTTTGCACCAGCTGTCACAATGCGAGAATCAAAGAGGTTATCTGCAGGGTAATTTACATTTCATGGAAAGTGGTGTGATTTGGTTATCCCAAGGAATTACCGTTTCCTATGCTAATTGCCAATTCCCACGTTTATTCGGAAATATCACAAATGCCATTGCAACCATCTATGGACGTGGGGGGGGGAATCAGCTGCCTGTAATATCGACCACGCCAATATCACTCAGTCTACTCTACGCCTGTCTCGACCCGCCAGGTAAGTGATAATGGCCACAGGTGCAATATATTTCGATTTCGACACTATTTTTCTTTAATTTTTACACCTTCCTCCTTATTCGATCACTTCACCGGAAAGGAAGTAGTCATTACCCACATTGATTTTTGTCGACTAGTGCCAATCCCATGTTTGACCTTTAGTGGCTTTTTATTGTGCACATTACTCAAGCAGACAATTGACATTTGGTTTGACCTTCCCACACTCAATTTATTCTATGTGAGACTGTGATATACATGACCTTCACTTTGCTCATTATGACCTAAAGACCGTGCCGTATCCGATCTCCCGGGTGGTCTGGCTACCTCGGCGACCAGCGAAGGACAACTCCCTATGGTGGTTCCCCGGATTCGTAAGACACCAAGTTCCGGGACCGTAACGCCCAATGTCGGCCCTCTGCGGCCACGTTCTTCAGCGTGGTCCTTGGATAGTCAAGCCCCAGTAGAAACGGGAAATACAGCGTCTATCCCGTCCGACTTTTTAACCGCCAAACAGCAACTAGTGGTGGACGCCAAACGACAACGATCCAACGGACCATCCCATCAATCGACTAGCTATCCACCTCCACGTGCGTCCGATACCGGATCTACCCCGGTAATTCGTAAACGCTACTTGGGATCCGCCGGTAAGCGAGCCCGGTTTGTGTCCCCTTTACAAAAACCTCCCACCGAAGAGAGCGGGGGTGAAACTATTGGTGGTAACGGAGGTCAGGATTTCGGTTACTATAACCTCTCCGGTGGGCTCAACAAAAAACCTCCACGTGTTGACCGCTCCGGATCTACGTCCAAACCGTCACCAGCTGCCCCCGAAGAACCTGTGGACGAACGGTTACGTAATATCGAACCCCGAATGATCGAGATGATCAACAATGAAATTATTGATCGGTCACCATCCGTAGCCTGGGAGGATATTGCCGGATTGGAACACGCAAAAACGGCCATCAAGGAAATTGTCGTGTGGCCAATGCTGCGACCAGATATCTTTACAGGATTACGGGGTCCTCCCAAGGGACTCCTCCTGTTCGGGCCACCCGGTACCGGAAAAACCCTGATTGGCAAATGCATCGCCAGTCAGTCGGGTGCCACATTCTTTTCCATTAGCTCGTCGTCGCTCACATCCAAGTGGGTAGGGGACGGGGAAAAGATGGTCCGCGCTCTCTTTGCGGTGGCTCGGTGTAACCAACCCGCGGTAATTTTTGTGGACGAGATTGACTCGCTCTTAACACAACGTACGGATGGTGAATTTGAAGCAAGTCGGCGGATCAAGACCGAATTTTTAATCCAGTTCGACGGATGTGGTACCACCACCGACGATGACCGTATTTTAGTGGTAGGAGCAACTAACCGTCCTCAGGAAATTGATGAAGCTGCCCGTCGTCGGTTTCGCAAGCGCCTTTATATCCCCTTACCAGAAGGAGATGGGCGGAAAACCATTGTGAAAAACCTCCTCAAGAAGCAAAAGAATTCTCTTTCTGAAGACGAAATTGACCAGCTTTGCAAGTTAACCGAAGGTAAGTTTGAAGAGAAACCTCCCCCCCCCAAAAAAAATCAAGATATAACACCGGCGAATATAACTGGGATATTCGGATAAACATTCCATTACTACATTGTCAGTACGAAAATTCGTTAATATTGGCTGATCGCTAATATGAATTGTATAAGTCGCCCTATCCTGTTCTTGGTATGCTCTCGCTCCCCGTATATTATGCATTGTTTTTTTTTACCTTATTCCAGGGTATTCGGGATCCGATATGGATGGTCTCTGCCGGGAAGCCGCCATTGGGCCTATTCGCTCCATCGGGGATATACGTAAAATATCTGCCGATGATGTTCGTCCCATGACATTCGACGATTTTCAACAGGCCCTCACTCAAGGTAAGTAGTATGGTACAGATACCTTTTTAATGATGTATAAACATCGCATAGTAAATTAGTCCACAACCGTTGACAGAACATAGCTGACTCACCATATTATTTATCCTGAAATGTTTGGGTATACGTGGGTTTATATATGGAATGGCGCGGTTGCCCTACTGAATTCAGTGCGTGCCAGCGTAAGCGATCGGGACTTGCAACTCTACCAAGAATGGAACAAAGAGTATGGTAGTCTGGGGTAACGCAAACCATTATCAACTGTGATCACACAACCTAGTAAAGATATTGAAGGTGATGATTTTTTTTTCATCAATAATTTTATAAAGCACAAAAGGGCCATCTGTGGAATGTTAAAATAAGTCATCTGTCACAGATATGATTTCGCAATGGGTAATAACGGATTCAAGTTTTTTTACACTACTGGTACTGGCAATGAAACTGCTGCCTGTCGACATCATCACAATGGCAGAAAAAAAAAAGGCAAACTCGATGCTGATAATGTACGGGTTTTTTGGGAACGGTTTGAGGGGAAGATGACGTATCCTTTTTTCCCGATTCCTCCATTATAGTTATAATAAAGAACGCACTTCAAACAAAAGCGATGATAAAATATAGTAAAAGAACTTGAAACAAATGAAACTTGTGTTTAGATATGGTTACTTTGCGACACAAATTGACTAATCCTAAATTAGAATCAGTATTGTGCACTACAATTTTCGATAGACGAAAGAAAAAAACGAAAATAATACTTGAGTGGAACATTACTCAATAAACAAATTACTAGCTGTGGCCAACTTTGAATTCCACACGTTGTTTAAGAACACAATTTAACCAGTGCGTAGAAATTTATTCCTAAAAAACCATACAAAAATAGACAAAGCCCTAGATGAAGTATTGGTCATAGTAATGGACATCGAACCCACCTTCAGGACTTAGAGAGATTTAAATATGCTGACCAATCCTACTGATAGATATGATAAAGGAAGTAACATTTCAACTATCGCACATAACTTTCTACAAATCATTATACTAAAGAATCAAGCAACCTTTTGAAAACTGATAAATTTCAAGCTAAAAAAATGACGGACTAATATAACTAGCTATATAGATCTTTTCACTATACAAGCTTTGATATCGTACATAAACATATATGGATAAACTTAATGAATAAACGATATCTCTGTGATAAGAGAGATACTTCAAGGATACTGTGAATACTCAGTGGGTAGACTATATAGCAGTAAGGAGCTCTATGTAAGAGCAGGTTAATGTGATATACGCTGTAGTCAAAGGCGAGAAACAGCCAAATGTTCACAGCTAAACCTCATAAGGTGAAGTGATCTCGTACCAACTAGACGCACCATCATTTTTGGAATACGGATGGATGTAACAGTCTGCATCAGTGTCGAATATCTCGCATTTCTTGAGGACTGCTTCTTTTATGCACAATTGAAATTCGTTCAGTATTATCATTTATAACCATATTTAGCTATTATACTATGGTGTATTATTGTTCGTCTGTAGGTTATGGAGTTATAAAGCAGCAGTGGAAAAGTGGCACCGAATCACAACGAGCACCTCGCCATTACCCAAAAAAAACAGACTAGGGTTGAAACCCTAATGTTTCCAATAGTAGGGAGGGGTCTGAGCAAGACACGAGTTACCTCTTTTGTTGGCTCCAAATTATGACATGGTTACTATAACGCAAGGGGAATTTCGAGAAAACTATTGTACTTTGTTATCTAGACGAGGTATGGTGAAGGCATTACTGACTCTATTATAGTGTTATCTCGGTCTCTAAGAGGTACATTGGTGTGGAGGAAAACCCCCCAAGAGATGGTTGGCAAGGATGCCATGTATGAATTCAGGTGCAGGTTTTGATTATCGGCCGGCTTCCGAAAATATAGGTAGGGTTGTTACTGTATTATAATACAGCAGTACAAGGTGAGACCTAACCGATATAATCAAGTCAGACCTGGTCAGGATACCAGCAAGCAGCAGTGGCCATGTCACCCTAAAATGCTTGGATGACTTTAATTATACGAGTAAATTATTAGATGGCCACACCCATGTTGGTGGACGAGGTATTACACTAATAAGGTCTAGTTCCACCAAGAACCGCTCAAGATCGTATTAGATATATACTTTCGTTTATACATTTATAGAAACTGACATGCGCTCTTTGTCCAAGCTATTTTGATTCTTCATTTGATGAAAGGTTTAGTGCTAAAGTTTACCAGAGAAATAAACACAAATATGAGTATAATTTTACACACACAACTTTGGTTCCGATAGGTGCAGGAGAAGAATGCAACGAATTGATTATTAAAAATAAAGCACAAAGAAAAATGTACAGCAATGAACATAGCAATAAACTTGGCATGGCAAGAATTCACGACAATGACATATCATTTGACTATTCGAACATAATTCTTGGCTAGTCTCCCTCCCCCGAGGAATAGCGATTATATTTCCCCCACATCGAAAACGACTAAAACTAACACGGCGATAATGGCAATTACGATTAATATCAAGACCGTCACCAACGCCGCAATTTTATTGTCAAGAATAAAATCCTTGAGTGGCGGCCTGGGTTTTTCAGGGTACGGGTGGCTGTGGCAATCGCGGTGCGAGCATAGAGGACGGTGGGAAGCACCTAACCCAATACATAACAAAAGAATTGTACGCAAATAACATCGTTTTCATGGAGACAGCTTAGTCAATTTTTCCAGGTAACAGTGAAATCCCTTACATTAACCACTTTTTTTTTCTGAGAGTACATATATACAAACACTTACCTGTTACGGGGGTGATTACCGGTTCGTACGCTAGTCCAACTTTGGTGGTACGAGGAATAAAACTCAATTGGTAGGCGTGTTCCGGATTGAGCTGGGAAAGTCGTTGTCGTACATTAACGGAACTAGACGAAGGCTGTGGTGGTCCGGGGGTATGGATTGAACCACTCTCCGAGCTGGGAGTAGTGTAAGTAGGGACGGCAACTTGGGAAGGTGGCGAGAGATACTCCCGACGTAGCGGCTCGAGTGGGTAGGACATTATTATTGGGTGTACGCTACAACGCACAGTCTGGTAAAATGAAGTGTAAAGGAATTGAATAACAACGTGCACCAGTCAACGCTAACAAGAAGTGGGCTAATACGACAATACGCCAAGAACGAACTAAAAAAAAATAGGTCAAAGGAATTACTGTAAAAGTAATGGAAAATGGGATGGTGTCGACAACCGTAGTACAAAGGAGTAAAACCCCCGTTCAGTTTATCCGCAATAGGCCGATCCAACAAAGTAGCTACTATTGGGAGAATATAAAACAGTTGACTGTAATGGGCTGCAAAAAGACCCATTGTCATACACGCCCATGCCTTGAAAACCTGCTGTACTTGCAGGCTTCTATTGGAAACAATTGCGGTTTACGATGTGGTCAATGGATCGGTATGGTATCCGATGCTATTCGGCCAGGCTTGGCATTGAGCCACAAGGATACCTTCCCCGAGTGAGGCATAACCGCCCAGGCCACACTCGACCAATCAGCAAATCTTTTCTGAGTACGAATTCAAAGTTCACCAGCCATTCCCCGTTTTCGTGATTGAGAGGGTAAACGATCCGACATTGGTGTGTCTTCATTATCTTTCATTGCTCACAAATTCTATTGCCCAAAAAATATACTACTTTATTTCCACATTTAGAGATTTTAGATTTTCAAAGTAAGAAAATTTTCGTGGTCGGAAATAACAGGAAATAGAGGTTGTGGGGCTGTGAATCTCTCACCAATGATCAACCTCAGGCACCCAATCGCTGCTTAATCAAGGCAAGCGTATAAAATCTTTTTTGGGTAACGAATGGGGAGGGTAATATTAGCTACACGAAACGAACCCAGGTCACCCCACTAAAAATATTCTCCACGATAAATTTCCGGGATTCGATCATTGTCTTGGTTGAGATATTTCGAACTACGTTATTCACACTGACGTGCTCTAAGCCTGGTCCATTTTTATTCTTCCAAGGTGCCGATAATATCCAGACGATAGATAGTGATTCGGCCATAGAAATCGGTACTAGAAGGGAAAACGAGTTTGATACGGTCCACAAGGGGAAGTCGCGTGGGGTTCGTCAGTGGAAAGGTGTAACTACAACACGAAGCAAATCAAAGAAACACCAACAGCAAAAAATAAATATACAGGTGACACATACAAAACAGTAGCGAGTTAAGGAGCACGTAGCTAAGCAATTATCAGAGGATCAACGTGATAATGGGAATAACGTAAAAAAGAAAAATAGAAAACATTATATCAACGCATTGCCTGTCATCCGATCCATACAACATTAATCCGTGAAAATCAAAGAGAAAATAACAAAGTTAGTTAATCTTGTCCCTGAACTAATCCCAGTGGGCAACCACGAGGTGTAATGCCCATGATTTACAAGAATCGGGAGGTAGTACCCGATGATTCAACAGTAGTTAGCAAATGATAAGCCATTTCCACCATCAACCCTCTCATTAATGGTCACCGTCAGGGTACGAAATAAAGACACCAAGGGAACGCCTAACACCGGCGCCATTGATATCCCACTCGGATGGCTACGCTAAAATGCATTGAAAGAAAAATACCCAATCCTAACACACGTAGTAAACATTGTCTTTGGTACTGTGAATGAAATAGTCAGCAAAGGGTGAATTTCCCGTTCATAATTGGGCTGACAATCTTTGACTTACCTAGTAAGATCCCAGAAATGTCAAGTTTTTGCATAAAAATAATGGAGGCACATAAGGGCAGAATGTGGGTGGTTGGCAGGTGACTATCGCTATTGATTGCCACCACTTACTGGCGCTAATCAGGACCCTGTAACGTGGACCTGACCAACCAGTCTAGCAATAACTATAACATAGCGATAATCCCTCCCTCCTCCCTTTGTGATCATATTTAATCACACACCCCTCCCCCACTTTTTTTAAAACATTTACAAACAGGGTTTATCAAATGAAAATACGACGTGATTGGCGGTGATCGTATACGTCAGATATCCAACAAGGTAGCTCCATTCGAAAGCAAAAGTATATCCATCCAAGGTTAATAAGATAGAGTCGACCTGGATGAAGGACTCGGGTGTTGTAGAGTTCCTGGGCGATCTCCGATAATGCTTAGCTCCCCCCTCCCCATTTTTCATGCCTAGACAATCAAAAAAATAGGGACATTAAAATACCAAGCTCAACTTGACCCTGAATAACCAACGTCAATTTACCCAATTTCTATAACAGTCCATGTGTCGGGTAACTTCTTTCATGAAAGCGTACATCGTCCAACATCAAAAAAAAACATCAGTAGGGGGAAGATACTACTCAAGAAGGGCAATGTCTCCCTCACTTTTCTTCGGCTTTCGGTGGGTAGAAAAACCAAAGGATACTACCACATAGTGATCAGCCCACCGATGATAACAGCCTAGACCTTTTACTTACCCTGATGAGGAGGGAGGGAGTATTCTAGACTACTCTGTATATTACTTTGGAACATTTCGTCCTGCCCTTCTCCAAAAAGAAATAGATATATTAGCTATACAGGAGAAATGTTGACCACGAAATCATGGCCTACTTGTGTGTATGTGAAGGTTGATATCGTCTGAGGATATTTGGTAATGGTTGGTATCATCGGGGTAATAGTCACCCTGATGCATCCACTCCGCACCCGGGCCTCCAACCCACAGTTGGACACTTTTACCCACAAACCCGCCTTGGAACATAATTTTGAGGACCGCAAGGGAGACCTGTCGGGTGAATTTGATCATAATAAACTGGGGAGTACCCTGTTTGATAAGAAATCAAGCAGTGGAATTTCAGTAGAACAGGAATAAAAGTTAATCAGTAGGGCTCGGTTTTGAATGGTTAGAATTTATTCGACGTACACATCGTGCTACCAGTACTGGACAAACGGCAGAAATCCTCACGGACATAAGCCTGATGTCAAGATTAAAGGCCAACTCACCATTGATACATGTGTAAGGAAAGGGAAACTGTAATAAGAATAGTGAGATAACAGTCACCGCCGAGGTATTTCCAGGGATAGGTCCCCCCACCCACCCTCGTCACCCCTGTTGTGCGTATAACCCCTTGCTGTGACTTTTTCAGTTGTTTTCGTAGATATCTCCCTCCCCCCCTTCCACCCCTCACTCCCCCGTTAATTACGATGCTTCAGATACCCCTGCCTTCCTCCACCTCACATCCTGGCTTCGAATGGAAAATTAAAGCGTTCCACGACGCCACTTACCTGGTCGGAATTCCAACAGGTCTCATCATTTCCGTCAATTAGATGTTGCTTGCCGTAATTCTTGGTATCCCGGCTCGAAACCGAGCTCACACTAGAAATATATATTCCCTCCTCCTCCATTATTATCAATACATTAGTACAGGCAAAAAAAAGTCACATAAGGATTAACTACAGCGGGCAAGGTGCCGGTCAACATGATGAATAGTAGCAACCTTATCATCACTCCAGTTTCCAATGCAACCCAAATAAAGAAGTAAACCGGGTAACGTTTGATGCAACATTAGCTAAATAATCCGGGTTCTCTTCCTCAAACCCATTCGTCCCAAGTCGGTAATCCGAAAGTCCATAGGACTGGGTAACCATGTCGGTCCTAATGAAAAAGGATGCCCCATTCCAAATACGATAAGGGCAAGAGAGCAGTTATTCATTAACCACAGTTTCTCAGGGCCAGCTGGTAAGACCCTT
>JAOPJG010000691.1:0-18429 GCA_027478255.1 Dispira simplex | reverse complement strand
GCCTGCAACCATGATCTTTGAGTTGCTCGTTATCATCGTCGTTGCCCTTTGTGGCTATATCCCTTGGCTTTACTGGCCCTCCAAAGCGCCAACCCCTGATATGGTAAGTACATGGTACCTTGATTGTGATCGCAGTATTCACATCTCTGCATTTCATCCATAGTTAAATATTCCTTCGCTAACTGATATCTTTGATCCCTCTATTGTTGTTCTACCGTGACCCTTCGCCGCACGACTTGTTCTTCCCCTATCCTTAAATCTGAAAATACTGATGCGCCCGCAGATTTTGGAAATGGAAAGACTAAGTCGTGAGCTCCAGGCCAAGGATTCCGTTATCAAGGCCACGAAGGGTGAGTTGCAAGCGAAGGACACCGAGTTGCGATTCCGGGACACTACGATTTCCGCCTTGGAAAAGAAGGTCAAAAAGGTGGAGGATGAAAAGGATCGACGTTTGGAAACCGTCGTTAACCTCCTTTTAAAACACCGGGGTTCTCTCGAGGCCATCGCTGATTTCAAGTACAAATGCCGGTACGACGGGGTGATCTCCGACTTGCGTACCCGTCTTGGAGTGGAGGAGGAGGCGTACTTGGCCAAATGTCGTGCGCTTGCTGCTGTGACTGCGGAATACAGTCAGGTGGTGGCCTTTGCCAGTAGTAACGGCACCATTCCCCCTCCGGACGAACCCACCTTGGCGCGCATCCTGATGGAATACCAGGAAGAGGTAAGTGACCCACAGTATTCTGTTGATCTCCGACACAGAGATCATTGGAATTTAGCAAGTAGAGCCCGGAATAGCGTTATGAGATTCACTGGTATGGTAATTGTCAATTGTCTAACATTTCCTGATTCTGACGTGCTATTTTATTTTCGCTTATGTGATTCGCTTTACCTGATTGGTGTGCATTTATATCACCCTCTCCCCCATCCTACTATGGCACACCCACTACCCGCCCTGGTGGACCTACCAACTTGGTCGCGACTTCCACGTAATTCTGATAATTTCGTGTGACGATGGTACAGCGCATGCTTTCTGAGGAGAGCGAGGAAGGGCGGCGCCGGTTGGAGAGGGCGTCCGAGCGGCGTCGCCGCATTCTCAACTACCGAGTAACCCCTCGCTAGGTAGTTTAATTTTTAGTTTTAGTTTTTAGTTTTTGTTAATTTATACGTTAAAAAGTTCTTTTACAAACACACATTGGTAATCATTTAATTACTATTGCAATGATCACAACTCCAACGTAAATGGTTTCGGCCTTGGATAATATTTTTCTGCTTTAAACAACATAACATGCAGAAAGGTTTGGATAGTTATCGGCTACTTTTCCGACGAACCTAATTATTATAAAGGATCAACAACTTGCTACGACTTGGTTTTCCGTTTCTTGGAACTTAAAAAAATAATATGTATACATAAATAAAGTGGAAAGACTGCCGTCTATAGGTACGTACTTGGTAATCGGTAGGACACATTAAAGTGCTGACAATGGAAAACTTAGTGACGTCGCTGATAACTACAGTAATAATAATAATAATAATAAACTAACCAAAGAAGAATGATACTCATTATGTTATGGCGTGGGGATCACTCCATGGCGTACAGGTGAACAAGATTCC
The DNA here is from genome assembly GCA_027478255.1 of Dispira simplex. Taxonomy (NCBI): domain Eukaryota; kingdom Fungi; phylum Kickxellomycota; class Dimargaritomycetes; order Dimargaritales; family Dimargaritaceae; genus Dispira; species Dispira simplex. The sequence continues at coordinate 16,818 of JAOPJG010000691.1, read as the reverse complement.
TGCGCCGACGCCCCCAGCTCCCTCGCTCCCCCCACACAAACCCGGTGATCTGGACCTGGACTACGCTATCCGTGACCTGGATTGCCGTATAATATACGCTTCCAACTTTTTCCGAGCCCAAAACCGTTCTATTCGCGTTCTGGGTCGTTACGTTACTGCGTTCAAGGCTTACGTTATAGATCATGCCAAAAAGAATATAATTAATGATTGCACGCATTCGTATTGAGGTATCTCCTCCAAGGTATATTCAGTTTAAATATGGAATAAATTACATAACTCTATACTTAACACAACCTGGGAGAAAAAAATTGTCAGGATTTGGGTAAACTAGACCTTTAGTAAACTAAGGATTAACGCTATACCTATGCACTATAGCAAGTATAAGATAAGGTGATGTATATAAACAATGTAAACTATAAACTAGATACTAAATGAGAGAGAGCCCGGAGGTGAATGAATGAATGAATAATCAATGTATGAGCTTTATACCAGTGAATGATCGGAAACTGGGTCTTATCCACGTGATATATACAGAAGAAGGAGACGAGGAAACACCCAAGGTTAACACAGTATTATATTACTATTGTAAAATTTAGCACGCTTTCTTTGTAGTGTTTATCAGCTTTGGATATGCTGATATGGGTGGTTTTTTTCGACTATATAACGAAAAATCCGCCAGAGTTCAGTGAATCTTTCACAATATCCTATAGGTTAAACAATAATTGTCATACATCCGGTCTGTTTCCTGTTTTCCCTCTGACATCGGCCCTTATCTCGTATAATAGTGCACCACCTCCGGGTGGGCCGGCCTGTCTGCATGACTTGGCCTCGAAGTTTACACTGTCATGTGATGCTTTGGCAGTATATGATGTCTCTTTTCTTCATTGTTTATTACTAATTATGGAAGTGGTATCTCCACGGTGGTGTGTCATCAGTCATGTATAAAATAAATTGACCATAAATAATTGTCATACGTCTGCTCCAAATCGCTATATAGACAAAAAAATCACCCATATGGTGGGATATTAGTTTGAGAGGCCAGTTGAAAGGTGATGTCAGTAGTAATCAAGCTTCATTCGGTGAAATTGACTAAGGTTCTGGTGCTTGATCAGATAAATTCTAGATTATTTCATTTCTGATGAATTTATATTAGTATTTAAGCCCCATTAAATGATACTGGTGTTTAGAGGGTTTGGAGCCCTTGGTATGCTAAGGATACAGTTTTTCGGAACAAATTTCTCTTTCCATTTAATTTTTATGCTTATAAATTCCAATTTGATTCTGCAGAAGGTAAGTGATTTTTTCCCGTAACTCCGGACACTCAGCCCATTGTGATTTTAATTATTCAGTTTCCAAAGTTCTGTTCGTATAGTAGGAAATTCTGAGTTTAATCTCATTTCTATTTCGATTACAATAGTAGATATCATTGGTTCTGATTACCTTGCATTTCACTACTGTCACCAGATTCATTCGGTTTTGACAATCAGCTTATCTTAGTTTAAAACCGTTTGGTTAAGTTTTTCATTTACATATTTCAATTTCTAACACTCTTCTTGCTGTTTTGTATTATATATTTAATCATGGACGAAGGTTGTGACCCATTTTTAATTCCTTTTCATCAGTTACCTGGGGTTCACACCGCACCAACACATAGTAAGTTAGGTTTCTCTGGAGATTATCAATTATATTCATGACGTACCCCAGAGCGATCTGCATGGAAGTATTTGGAGTATGAGGTTGGTGGACCCTTTTCTATACATCTCTGGAACTGAGACGTTGCCACTGTTACCAATTTTCGATGCTTTCTCTTCGACCTCTGTAACAATGACGAGATCCCTGAGAGATTCCAGTGGGATACAGTCAGGTTGACTGAAAAACAGTAGCCCTCTACCAAATGTTGGTGTGAGTACCAAATGCCTTCGGGCTTTATGAAATTTTTAAAGTGGTTGTCGCCACTTTCCGCAAATGGTTGTCCAATGAACTCTCCTTCTTCGGAGGAGGTGTAATGAGAGCATCAGGATACTTCAATTCCGAGTGCAGGGTCATACTCTTCGGGTGATCCTGCAAGGGGAATTGTTAGGTAAGTATTTGGCTGTGTGTCACTAACTAAAAAGCACTGATACTGCTCTGTTATGTCATGCATTACCTGTATGCTCTATTGTAAACTACTAACACATACTATTCTGTGTTTCTGCTGTATTATTCCTTACTGTGTATGCTCTCCACTCATCGACGCAAAGCCACTTGTGCATGGCACTGCAAACCGTGTTTTCATCACAACACGAATATGCTGACTACCCACTGCAAACTTAATACCGTTGACTGGGTAAAAAATTATTTTCTTTTTCATTGTCAGTAGCAACGAGTAAAGGAGAACCATAGCGGAATACTTGGACAAGGTTGGTTTGTACAGAATGAGAAGCAGTGGAAGCGAAATTTTATGGAGCAACTGTATACTTGTTGAGTATATAGTCTAGGAAGGAGAGAGAGTGAGAGAGAGAATAGGTAAAACGATAAACGGATACCAGCGCAGAATTGGAGGTACCTAGAGTATGCCTTCATATGGTGGAGGACGAGGTACCCAGACCTTGCTAGTATGTAATGAAATGTTCAGTTTATTGGACATGTAATAGGAACCAGTGCAACAAGCTGTCAACCTCAGGACATCACTGCGGATATGATGTCCGCGGCTTAATAAGCAGCCCAGTAATAGTTGGAAAACTGCCCATTATTGAGCCATACGGGCTGTATATGTTTCCTAATCCCAATGGTTTTTACTTTTTTTTTAAAAAAAATAAATAAATACAAGGCCCCCCCCCCCGACAGACTCATCCAAAAAAAACGCAATGATTGACATTAGGATGGGCGCGCGGTGTTTTATTGGTGACAATTCTAAAGCTGAAGCAGTAGCTAACACGTGTTCCTGTGCGATGGCACCATTTGGGCGATTTTTTTTCGATTATATAGAGATTCGGAGCAAAAAAATGTACCAACTACCACATAACCAATAGGATTTTGTGAGAGACCCATTCAACTTCGGCGGATTTTTCGCTATATAGTCGGAAAAAAACTACCCATTTTCAACGTCGTTGAGGAGATTCTCTGTAGCCCCTCCCATTACAGTCCATTGGATGCAATGTGCAGTAAGGAGGCCTTCCTTTCCACAACCAGTCACGTCTTCACAAGCAGGTTTGGTACTTTCTCCCCTACCCAACCAGTGACCGAGCCAGCAACCCACCGAGGCCAGTCAGAAACTAGTGAAAGAATTCTAATTTTTTTGATATCTGTCTGGCTTTCCTTGTAAAAAAAACCTAATCCACGACTCTCGGCACGTTTTATCTTGTATATTTTCCGTTGTGGTTTTGGAGTTTTCGTTATTTATTTACATACTAACTGAAGCTAGATGTGACACATACTCGACCCTTGCGCACACAATCGTACTCCCTTCCTGTGGTAAATTCCGTCAGTTTACTTACCCTTTCAAATAGCTCTACTCGACCCTATCCTCACCCGTTCTACTTAGGTTATCATGTCTCAGGACTTCCTGTGTCACTGCCAAGGTGCGGGACAGATTGTTGCCGACCATGGCTCGCCAATTCCCCACCATCATCAGCCCAGGTAAGCATTAATAACTATACCCAAGTCACTACTGTACTTAACGATACACCACCGTGACTAGAATTTCTACCCTGTTATCACTTCAGCTTTCCCACACCTTTTTTTTCTTAGCCAGTGCCTACTTTGGCGATAACTTTCACTAGTGATTCCTAACCTAGAGTGTACATATGTTGTGAGCCCTATGTGATTATTTGCTATCTACAACTATGCTTGGAACAACACCAACAAACATCAATATGGGGTTTAGTGGACCGAAACCCAAAATAATGGGCACCATTCTAAACCAGGTGGGCGGAACCCCGCTGGTTAGGCTAAATAGAATCCCTGCATCCGAAGGGTTGGAATGCGATATGCTCGCAAAAGTAGAATTATTTAACCCTGGGGGTTCGGTCAAAGATCGTATTGCTAAACGTATGTTCGAAGAAGCCGAACGCGAGGGTAGAATTAAACCCGGGTACACCATTATTGAACCCACGTCAGGAAACACAGGTATCGGATTGGCCCTCTGTGCCGCGGTCAAGGGCTACCGGGCCATCATTACGATGCCCGAAAAAATGAGCCAGGAAAAAGTGGATGTACTCAAAGCTCTGGGGGCAGAAATTATCCGTACCCCTACCGAGGCCGCGTACGACGCCCCTGAATCCCACATCAGTGTGGCCAAGCGTCTGAACGAACAGATTCCCAACTCGGTCATTCTGGATCAGTACAGTAATATTTACAACCCGGTCGCCCATTATGATACCACCGCGGAGGAAATTTTAGACGCCTGCGACGGGCACATTGACATGCTTGTGGCGGGGGCTGGTACTGGGGGGACTATTACGGGGATCGCCAAAAAGATCAAGGAGCGTTGTCCCCAGTGTATCGTGGTGGGGGTAGACCCCCACGGCTCCATCCTGGCCCAACCTGAAGAACTTAATGGTAGCGTAACCTCGTACCAGGTGGAAGGTATCGGCTATGACTTTATCCCCAACTCTCTGGACCGCTCCCTGATTGATGAATGGTACAAGAGTAACGACCGCGAATCCTTTACTTTGGCTCGCCGCCTGATCCGTGAGGAAGGTATCTTGGTGGGTGGTTCCTCGGGTAGTGCCCTGGCGGGAGCCTTACAAATGGCCAAGCGTCTCGGCAAAGGAAAACGTTGCGTAGTCATTTTTCCCGATTCTGTGCGTAACTACATGACCAAATTCCTTAACGACAAGTGGATGCAAGACCATCATTTCCTCAATGACGAAGCTCCTGCGGGTGAGACTCCTACCAGTCCCGCTGACCACTGGCGCGGTGCCACAGTCAAGGATCTCAGTTTACCCCATGCTGTGACCATTCGCTCTGATGCCTCTTGTCGAATGGCCATGGAAACGATGAAATCTTACAGTTTTGACCAACTCCCTGTGCTGCACCCAACCACGGCTCGTTTGATAGGATTGGTGACCTTGGGGAATATTCTTTCCCATGTGGCCCATGGTAAGATTACTCTGGATACCCCCGTGGAAAAGGCCATGTTCCATTTCCCCACCACCAAGGCCACCTTTACGGAGTTCACCCAAGATACACCTCTCCGGGAATTGTCCCTGTTTTTCGATCGCCACAGTTCCGCGGTTATCACCGAGCATCAAGGGATTGATGCTACCAATCAGCTCAAAGTACAGCATGTGGTAACCAAGATCGATTTGTTGAACTATTTGTCCACACTCGTCTAAGCTTGGTTATTTATACCCGTTACAGCGTCGCTGTTACTTTTATCGTTCTACTGCCTAATGTATGAAGTCTGGGGATTGCTTTTGATCGATGGTACTTACTGCTAGTAAAAAATTAGCTTAGACTGGTGTTACCCTATGATGTCATCAATTCCAGTGTTGGGAAATGTCAGTGGGATAAATTTCAAGGGATGAAAGTGTTTACTGTCTCTGCCTTTGGTGATCCTTGTCGGCCCCAACAAGCATAAGGGAATGAATATCAAGTGATACGATCTAGTAGTGATTTCATTCTTTGGATTATTCTTTTTTTTCCTTTTTGGTTGCTGCTTATCTTGGATATTTGACTAACACCCACTATTGGACCTTTTATAGAGGGAACTGTACTGTATTGTGGTGTGTTATTTCATGTCGACGTCGTCAACTGAACGTCAGTTGGAGACGGGTATTCGTCTTATAAAAGAAGCGTTTAGTAGGCAGGTGGGTGGCATAAACAGCTTCATGGTAGAATTCGGGAATGATGATAGGCATTGAGCCTAGTAAGCAGTATGGTCAAGGCTGGGAGAACATCCCCCCTATTGCAGAAAATAAGGAGGGAAAAATAATAACGAAAGTGTGACACTGGTCTGTTGAGTTACAGTGGATACGTTATACACCAAAAATTGATATGCTGAACTCACCGTTCCCATTGCCATTGTATTCAGATCCTGCTTTGGTACTTACCTGATTTACTGACGGATATAACCCCGAACCCCCATACTATAGGTGCTGCACCAGTCCAGCGAAATCAGCCGATTAGAAAAAGAACTACACCATAAAAACCGCATTATCCAAGGTAGGTGGATAACATTTTAGCTAGCGGTCGTTAGGAGGGAGGGGGGTGATGGTGATTATTGTTCACCTATATTTGCCTAAATTCCGACAAGGCAGCGGTGATAAACCAATGTACATGTTCAGGATTTGACCTATACAAGCCCGATAGCCTTATACCCAGCAGGCGATAACCCCCAACCAAATGGTAACCTGCAATGTCTACATTTTACTGCTGTGATGTGATTTATTTTACTTCCTGAATCCTACCGTTTCTGTTTAACGCAGATCTTAAAGACGAAGTGGACCAGTTACAACGCGACTGTGAGGAAAGGTAAGCACATAGCAAATGAATACGGATTGGTGTATTCGATGTAATCAGTCGCAAGAAAAGAGCTTGAAGAGAACAAGGGGTGCTATATCGTATTTTTAATGTCATCTTGTTCACCCCGGTATATTTTACGTTCGCTTATTACAGAGGATTGTGGAGTCCGATGAAACCATAGTAATTCAGTAGAATTCTTTATCTAACTCCTCTCCCCGATAAGCCAATATCTGCCATTACTAATTCGTGTTGGCCTGGGCGTGGAGTATCGTCTTCTATCGGATTTGGGTGGTCTACAGGGAGAACCGACTGAATCATTTAACCAATAGTTTGACCCGGTACCAGGATCTTAAAAATGTTATTTTACATACGGTAAATCATGTTGAGGAACATGAACCGGCTTCCCCGGCCCAAGTAGACGAGGTAAGGCAGAGCCATTATTATTCCTAGATTATGATGCTGTGGGCGATGGTTGGTACCTCTTCTTAAGAAATACATAAGTTGGACAGATATCAGTAACCAGCAGAACTGGGATTGCTATCATGCGGGGCTTGTGTACTAGATTGGTGGATCGTTCCTAACTGGCGCCCCTACGCTGCAGCCGGGTACGCCATCGGCTATGGGTATGGATGTACCCGAGTTATCTGGACCAAACGAGGCCGGTCCGTTTTTCAAACCAGAGGTAAGTAATAACCAGAGACGTGCTACGTATCAATTTCGTCAAAGGTACTCCCTGAATTAAGAGTGACCGATTACCACTCTGGGACCACACTAATCTCTACTCATACTCGGTTCTGGTTGGTTAAACATTTTGGGGAATCATGATTTGAATATCTCACTAGATTCCCTCTCTTCCGGCGTCAGCTTACGATCCATATCCTAATCCACTTTCCAAGACATACTCTGGGGATCCTTTTCGACCGCAGGGTTCACCACTACCAGCATCGACGCCCGTTCCCAGAAAACCACGGGTCCATTTCCAACGCCCTTCACCACGGCAAGAAACGGTTTTCGCCGGAGATAATCTAGTCGAGTCCACCGGATCGAGCACACAACCAGCTTCTCAATACCGGTCAGACCGACCAGCATATTCTGAAGAAGCTACTTTATTTTTTCAACATGCCAAGGCCCATCTCACCTACAATGAAGTAAGTGATCTACTGAGAAAATGAATCAATGACTTTTTTTTTGGGGGGGGGGATGAAGACGCGGTGTGGGAGCTACAACGGAGACGCACTATTAATTTGTCCAAAGAAAGGTCCAAGGACGTGCATACAAAGCAAACCTGTGAATTAACCCGATAAATGTGGAGGGAAGGGTGAACCCTAACCCTCTCGCGTCCGGATGATTATGTACTGAATAGTTTATGAACTTGGTACAAGCCATCAAAGGTGAGTCGCGTGGAATACTTGCATTACCCATTGGATTTTGTCTAGAAAACGTGGGGATGGGAGGAAATTTGACAGGCTATTACACCGGCTACCTGAACTCTACGGCTACTGGACACTCTCAAGTGAAGTAGGAGATGCGAATTTAGTAGGAATATCACCCAATGTAGCTCTTAGCCTAGGATATTCTAGGATTAAGCTGACCCCTACTGTTTTTGGATTTACAATTGTTGGTGGTTGATAGCGTACAACAAGGGACATGGCACGTATCAAGAAACCAAGGCAGCCGTTCAACGTATTCTAGGCCGTCGTCACCGTGCCTTACTTCAAGAATTTGAAAAGGTATGGTAAAGGACGGAGAAAAAAACTGCAGTCAATCGTAGCACCTTGTGCGTTTCCAAGTATAAGTTCCCAGGATTGTCAGTTTCCTTTTCTACTTCCTTCGTTATAGCACCTTTGGATTTATCTCATCAAATTCATTTTCAACATGCAGCACGTTTTGGAATCGAACTTGCATCATTATTATCAATCATAAGAGAAATAAAAAAAGAGGCGGCATTTAAGAAATAATTACGTAGGGATGGTTCGCTTATTACCTACTTTTGACAATAAACACGTGCAAGGTAAAAGTCGCAGTGCTTTACTACGAAGATTACAAAAGCCAAGCAAAAATAAATGTGAGGGTGAGATTAATTAAGCGATTAATGCACAAAAGAAGGAAAAAAATATACATTCCGGCTTTATAACCTGATAAGGGTCTCTATCGCGCTGGAGATGCCGGGAGAGTGAGAGATGACTGTTCCATAGCTGGGAAGGAGGGAATGTGTGAAATGGTGCTTTTACAAACCCGAATAGTACAGTACCAAAGAATAGAGAAAGGAAATATGAGCGAGAGAGAGAGCGAGTTATGGCTCCCCGTGGTCCCATAGTGTAGTAGAACTAGACATGGTTGTGGAACCACTCTTGGTAGAATATGGAGCACCTAAGGCGGTGAATTCGTCCTGAATGATTTGCCGAGTAAGGTCGTCCAGTTCCTTGGTCACCGTACTTATTATCTTTTTAAATTTGGCGTCGATCTTGACGATGGTATCCTGTAAACTTTGGCTATGCGAGAGAGAAGTCATGGTTTCCGTGATGCGATTGTACACCAGACAAATGACTTCACACAACGTATCGAATATATGGATGTAATCGAGTTCAAATGGAAAATTCCGGGGTTGTAAGTAATCGAACGTCATTCCTTCTGGTATCATATTTAGGTGCTGTGTCGTCCCCCCGAGGGTAGAACCGGTTCCAATATTTGCAAAACTGGAGTGAAATGGTGTAGAAAGTTGGCCGGTTAATAAATTAGCTGAAGAACCGGTTAAACCGTTAGGGTTAGACGGAAGGGCTGATGTCCCGCTGGAATTACCGGAGCCATTTCCACCGGAGAGACCGTCATCGGTATTGCGTGACTTTCGGAAAAAAGTCTTCTTTCTCTGTTTCTCGCCTTCGACAACGTAATCTTGGTACTCATTCGTTAGGATCGCAAGCGCTTTCAGGAAATCGTGTGGGTTATTGATATCGAGTATTGGTCCAAGGCTTAGGCCCAGAATCAGATACTGTTGAGTTCTATGGAAAAGGTTCAACTCCCCCATAGAGTGCCGAGAAGAAATATCACCAATAATACAAGACCGTCAGGATGATAAGGAGAGGAGTGTATGATGAAACAGGTTAATCGACATTGTAAAAGTTGCCATTGAAGTTTCCAGGGCAAGAAAGTTACCAGAATACCCAAAGAAACCACACATAATTTTGGTCGGGGGTGGAGGATAATTGTATTCTTGAGGTATTTGATAGACTGTGCTGAGGTTGAGAGGTGTATAACACTTTCCAGTATTGGTATGAGAAAATAACCCTGTATAATATACTTACCGTTGCCGCATCCGTGTGCAGTTATAAAAAGCGGCCATTTCTTCAGGTGGTATTTTAACCACGTTGAAAAATAGGGCATCTGCCGAACTCACCACCCGACGGAGATGGATAAAAGTGACTATTCGCTTATGAACTGTTTCACGGATGGTGTCCCAGGATGTTTCCCCAGAGAGCGAAGGTAACCCCGCCGAGGAATTCATCGTCTACCGGGGTATATGTTGTGCGTTAAACAGAAACAATAGTAAAAGGGACGATAAGATATATATATATAGGTTCTAAACGGGTGAAGGTGCGATGGCTGGAGGAGACGCGGCACGACGGACACACACAGTAATACAATTCTACCGTAGATGCAAAAAGCAGTGCGTCCAGGGTTTCTGGTGAAGAGCCAAATGGCCAAATGGGACAACGAGAATACCAGTGAAACGGAAAGGGACTCTAAAGTGGATCATCGGGTCAAGTGGCTAATATAAATATTACAAACAGTAATTAAAAATAGAAACCGGGTATATACTTGGAAACTGGATGAAGCCATTCAAGGGGTCAAACACGGTGGAGACCGTTCCCGGGGCCACTCCACCGGGAAAGTGATAAAACACCACCCCACTCGGGCCTTATTCGCTAGTGATTGGGTCGAATAGAAAGTGGTATCATGTCAGGTGACTACCAAGGGAAGACACCATAGGGCTAAAACTACCAACGGCGGAAAGTCGGAAGAAAGGGTCCTTTTCGCCCTTTACTAACTTTATGGTCACTATAGCATTACTTTTGTTTTAATACTTTGGGTATTTCGTTTGACGGATTATATATTGTTCATCGGGTGCCTTGAAGTCTACTCCAGTGCGTTACGTATTACCGTGACGATAGTTTATTCGGTGTTTATGGACATGGTGGTGTGGTCCTGTCTAAACCGTTGGGTCGAGTATGCAAGCCACCTCTGACGACACAACCGCCTGTGGGAAGGACGATTCCCCGCCTCCGGCTTCGACTACTGTCGCCTCCCCTCAAGATGAGACCTGGTCTGCCACCGAACCTCCTGCTCTTCCTCCTCCCGCCACAGTGGCCGTACCCGTTAAACCACCGACCATGGCCCATCGTAGTCGTACCCCTACGGCCCGATTTGTCAAACCGCCTCGGCTGCCGGCACCCATTCAATTGCAACCCTGTTTAGACACTGTTCATGTGACACCGCATACTCAAGGCAGTGGTACGCCCACTCTGGGTTCACCGCTGCCCCCCGAATCGACGTCTTTTACTACCCCTTCTCCGGGTTTAACCATGCCTTTGGTAAGACCCCAGCCTCTCTCCCCATTGTACGGCCCGCTTAATATTACTAACGTAAGCCCCGCATACGTTTCCCTGTCGGGTCCGACCAGTCTCAACGCCACTCCACCGTCAATGGAAACACCACCCCTTGCTGCTTCTCCAAGGTTGCGGAGTGGGGGAGACTTGGTCACCGGTGCGGCTACATCTTCGGCTCTGATGGCACTTCGGGACGTCGACCAGACGGTAACCCCGGAAAAGGAGTTGGCCCTTCGGGAACGGATCCAGGGCAGTACCCTGCGACGGATTCAATCCCTACACCTTGCGCTACAGCTGGAACAGCGGGAACAACTCGAATTCATGCCGAGCTTGTTTGACAACTTGCGCATGGCCGTCACTTCGTCATCTTACTCGACCGACGGCATGGACACCCTCACCAGTGCCAAGGAACATCAACCGACGGGTACGTACACAAACCAGCAAATGTTACCCACTTCCAAACGGCCAAGTATGACAATAGACAGTGGACTTCACTTTAGGGCATCCAATCTTTCCACCGAGGAACCCGTTCCCTGCGATTGGGGAGACGATCCATTGGTTATCCCCGAAGTAGAAGAACCGTTGTTAGACACATTGTCGATTTTACCGGAACCGTCATTTCTTCCTTTATCACCTGACCAGGACTGGCTACTGCCGGCCTCAGCGTTGGCCAAGGAACCGGACCACCCTGATGCCTCGACAGAATCCCCCGCCCAGCCTACTAACTGTTCTTTGTTGAACACTGAACAACGCAGTCTACCCCATACCAATTGGGACGACTCTTTGGATCCTGATACTATTTCAGTGTCCCGTTCAGTATCATGGCCCGATGGAGTACCGGGTCTCTCTCGCAATAACCCGCTGCGACTCCCAGATACCCTACCGGGGGACAGTTTTGTACGGGCCGTGGCTCTGTCCCACTGGGACGATCTACTGGGACCCACTGTGGACACGGTTTGGATCGCCGAAAATACTAACCTGACCAGTACTACCATGTCTTCGATCACAAAACACCTCCTGTCGGGGGAGTTGTACCATAGTACCCAGCAGGACCGTCTGGTTGAGCCAAAATGGGTTATTCTGGGCGCCGAAGCCTTCCTGGTGGCCGCGTTCCTCTTTGGTAACGGTAATCACCATTCATATCAACCCAAACAGGTGTTAGCCTTTTACATTCCGGCCGATTATGTTACAAGTTTTAAACCGTACGCGTTGGTACTATTCGACCGAGGACCGGTACTGGCCCTGCAGTTGCGCTGGTTACTTTGTCACGCTCGCAACCGAGGGGAAGCGTTGGAGGTTTTCCAGGAAGTGTGGTTAGTTCCCTGGCTGGAAAGCTTGAAAACCGTCAGTCGGCTATCCCTGCCAACTGATGAGGTTCGTCCCCAACAAAGTCTGTGGACAGTGGTACCTCCCTTGACTCACCCTACGGCCCGCCAGACTTTATTACCCAATGCTGATAACAAACCGGTGGTGGATGTGGAACTGTTGGTGGTGGCCATCACGTCCATGTTACAAACCCAGGGCTCAGTGGTCATTTTGGGCAAGCACTTGTCCATGATTAACACTGTGATTAATACCCTAGCAGTGTTTCTAAACCCAGAACAACGGCAATTGTCCTCACATGCCCGTAAACATTTGGCATACCAGCCCGACCTCTTCCTCCAGGGGTTCGCTCCTGACGGTAACTTTGGTGCAGATATGCTCTTGGAATCCCCGCACCCCACTACAGTAGTGAACTTGGTGGATAGAACGGTGGCCCAAACCTGTCTCCTTCCCAATTACTTAAACCAGCGGTTGGAATATTACCGTCACCGGGCACCCCAAGCTATACAAAATTACAGCTATCTGGGACTGAACTGGACCACGATGACAGGGTCCACGGGAAGTACTCTCCCTCACCCATCGCGTCGTACTCCCACCGAGTCGCTGGTTCACCCGCCTCCTGTGACGGAACCAATTGAGTATCCGCATTCCACGGGAGAAACGTTGGCCCGACCTCTACCCAAGACGGATAGTGGTATTTTCCGCACTCCGGGGAACAATGTGTCCAATCCAAAGTCACCCTTTTCCTTAACCCGTATCTCCGGACTGGGCTTTACTATGCGAAAGGATAAGTCATCGACGACCGCTCGGTCTCCAGTACTCACCAAAAAGTCCCAATATGCGTCATCAGTATATCAACTGGTCACCACAGCGTTACGACTCCCTGGGGCCACCCGGGAAAAGTATATTCGGGCTTGGAGACACGACCTAGTACAGCGCACTATGCTGTTTATCCAACTCACTACTCGGATTTCGAACGCGGTTGGACCGTCGTCCCTGGCACAGTGGTATCCCACTCTTCAATGTTCCGATGATGAAGACTATCGAATTTTGTGTTCACAAGCAGAGCTATTAAACCCTGGCATTGTACTAGTCCCGCCGGGTTAATGCTCTCCGATGATAAGGGTAAGTCGATGTTCATTTCCATTTTCCTTGTATTCATAGCTTAAACATTATAACCTTTTCGTACGCACTTTCTCGCTCTTTATATATAAAACCGACCATGTTAATGTAGGCAAATTCCATCTAAATGATCGTTGTTATTTGTTGCTTAGTGTACTGTTTACTTTTATTTGACAATGGACTTGCTTCAAATGGTTGACTTCCAACTGCAATATACAGATTATTCATTCACTTTCCACATGATTTCACTTCCCACTCTGGGTGGGAGGTTTTTTTTTTTAAAAAAAAATACTGCTCGTATTATTTTTTCCAATTGGTCTTTATATAGGTGAGTGAGTTTTTTTTTAAACAAAGGGTAGAAGATTTTATGAGAACGTGCAAGTATTGACAACTTTTTGTATTTTTTTTTTCTGGGTTGTTAATAGAGTGTGTTCCTATCGTATCTCAAACTTATCATTACTTGCCCAAAGCATTGACAAACATTTGTTTTTTAGTGACATTAACGAGTTGGACAAATCACTTTTAATCGCAACACACGACTTTATCGTTACACGTTGCGCCAGAGCAACATAGGTGCCATTGATTACCGGAACTTGGTTCATTTTGCATTATTGATTTTTTTTACACCATGGGCAAAAAAGCGTTTATCGATCGTAAAAATGCTCGCCATTTCCAAGTGGTCCACCGTTCACAACACGATCCCTTAATAGCCGACCCCGAGAGTTCCAAACATGTATTGGTAGAAGTAGGAACGAAAAAGGCTTCGTCCGCCGGCAAGGCCCCAGGGAGCCGGACCAAACCTCAAGACTTGGAAACGATGGAGCAATTGGACAGTCAAGTGGGACAGGCGGCGTTGCACGGTATTTACTTTGACGATCGGGAATACAATTATATGCAGCACCTCAAAACCATCGGCAACGATCCCGAAGGTGTGTTTATTGAAAGAAAGTCACAGGGATCGGCTCAGACGGCAAAACCCCGAGAGATTGTGTTTGTGGACGACGAGGTACCACCTGAAAAGTCTAATGAACCAGCAGCATCTTCGACATCGGTCATATTACCTCCAGAAGTTCTCCCGTCCAAAGACCAGATGACAGTGGGTTTGTTGAACCAGGAAGCCTATCCCATAGGTCTGCAATTGGATATGGATCCCGAAGTACGTGCTACATTGGAAGCGTTGGAAGACGACGACGCTGTGGAGGATGACCTAGATGACGATTTCTTTACGATGTTGGACGCCCCCGGGGAAGTCCAATACGACAAGGACGAATTTTCTGGGGAACTATCCGAAGAACAGGAATTTCTGTGGCGGGTAAAACAGGCCAGTCTGGCCCGTCAGCGTCGGGATTCGGATAGCGACAATGATTCAAGATCACTGAACGATACGGGCGACCGACAAAGTATTGGGACAGGGTTTTCCATGTCGTCGTCGGCCATGTTTCGAAATGAAAAACTGACCCTTTTGGACGACCAGTTTGAAAAGTACGAAGAGCTTTACGCCACCAGCAGTGAATCCGATTATGATACCGATGACGACAAGGCCTCTGATGAGGAAGAAGGCGACGGCATTCGGGAAGACTTTGAAAATATCCTAGACGAATTTCTCGACAAGTACGAAATCGTGGGACGTAGAATGGCTACTAAAACCGAAGGGGAATCAGGGGTTGAAAAATTGGATATTATCCGCCAGACATTGGCTAGGGCTACCTTGGAGGATACACAGGACCATAATGCGCTAAAACCCAGCCCCAGGGACGAATATGACGTTATTCATTGTCGGGATACGGACAAACGCTATGATACATGGGACTGTGAGTCAGTGCTCAGTACCTACTCTAATCTGGAAAATCATCCCTCTCTCATCCCTGAGGAACCCCGCCGCCGTATTAAACTCAACACCCGCACAGGGATGCCCTCGTTGGAACAGATAAAGAAGCCCAAGGACACCACCGTGAATGACAAAAAAGTGAACCTGGGAGTGGCCCGAATCAAGGAAGAAACCGCGGAGGAAAAGAAACAACGGAAACAGACCACCAAGGAAATGAAAAAGGCTCGGCGACAAAAACGCAGGGTCATTAAACAGGCCCATAAGCAAGCACATTTGGTAGCACAGGTCACTCGAAATCCCTGCGCCTACCAGATTCATTTGGACTAGATAGGAGAGCTATTATTATGAGTGTGTCAAAGCCGTCGCCTGTGTGTGCTTATGTGATGATTACAGTGTGGGCGGGTGATGACCGGTCATTGGCTACTCTCTTTTTCCCAGGTACCACTTGGTGCACATTTACTTTTTTTTCCTTACTTTACAACCCCCTCCCCTCCATTTGGGGTTATACATGAAATAGCGGATTAATTCTGTATTATGATCGCCTTTCCATTAAGTGCGGAAAAAAAAACCTAGGAGTGGTACAGTTTTTTCTACTTTCCTAAAATAATAAAGATTGTCGGTTGAATTTCACCTTAACACCGAAAACATTCCTACCTTTCCACAGCCAATGCGCACTTCCAATGGTGAATCCCCTGTACCATGAGTGTAAGTTCTATAATTAGGTAAAGTCGGATACTGGGTATACCATATTGCTTACTTCCTAGCATCGTTATGTAGTCATTCATACACATCGTGTTCTTTTTTTTCTAATAACCACGTATTTCTATTCTTCAACATACACGTAGCATTTCGGTATATCCTCATTGAGAGCTCTCGTTTTACTTATTTCTCTGTCACGGTCTAAAATGGGTTGAAGATCTAACTCACTCTCACAACGGAGAAGATTAGCCAGCCCTCACTGTTTTTATTTCTCGCTTCACCCAATGGGAAAGGATGTATCGTGGATTTCACAAAACAGTAAACAGACAATTGCTTATTAGAAACCCCGCCATGAATGGTGAAAATGAGAAGCTCAGAGATTCAAACGGTCGTTGGCCAAGCACGTCATGGCGAAATAGTAAATCCTGATTGTGAGGGTGAAACCAAACCAATAAACCATAGGCAAACTCTACCATTATACTCCTCCTTGTGGAATTGATTTACTGTGACGGTATACCATACGATAACGATACGCTCCACCTCTTTTTCATGATGTTTCTTGGGAAATGTTGTAACTGGTGCTGGGGAAGGAAGGTTGAATTTTAAAACTTAATCCGACTCAAACGAGGGACAAGGCAATGCTTGAATTTTTAAAATAGGATGGTCAGGGTGATCTATCCCCGTCTCCCTTACACCTCCGGTTGACTGTACCTTTATTTACTTGGCTGACTATCAGTTACAGCTCCTACGACTCTGTACTAAGAACAACAGGAGACAATATTAAAATTTTAATAC
>JAOPJG010000690.1:0-18433 GCA_027478255.1 Dispira simplex | reverse complement strand
CTGTCTTGTCCTCTTGGAATTGTGTTTTAACCTTTCTGTGTCTCCTGTTTTTATTACAATAAATTATTCTTGTGTCTATTTCTTCTTGTTTCATTTTCTTCAATGAGGCCTCTACTTCCCTAGGCTTGGTGTGTATAACAGTATCCCATTATTGTCACAACTAGGACCAATTCCTTATATAAACCAGGTCCTGGTCCCACCATGAATACAGCACACAACAATCTTTCTTTGCCCTTGTGATTAACTAAATCTGGATTCTGATTTTTGCTTATAACCCTTGGTGTAGCTTTAAATTGGACCTTGATGCAAGACTGGTATTCCTGATTCCCTTGTTGAGTTGTTGTGGGCTGTCCCCTTTGTTTGATTCCCATGGTATTTATTATTAAATCTTGTTATTTCAATTATCCCCTACATTCTTATTACTAGTTGATAGTGCTAGTTATTCTTGTTTCAAGGCCCCTACTTCTGTTGGGTATAACAAATAGCCACCAAGGGTATGTGGCAGACAATGTCAATGCCATTGGATCATACAACAAGTGCTAGATACTTTCACAGTCACTTAATCACACATAGAGCAGCACTTCCTTTACCCCCTTTTTTTTGCTAAACAAAGAAAAAACTCATTTTTTTATCAAAAATATTAAACAGGCTGCTATACATAGGTGGGAAAAAAAACCTCCCACCCAGCATTTCCAAGCCTCCACCTCATAGTGTTACATAGTATGCTGAGTGAAAGAGGGGACATTGTCATTGACTTTCAACAGGCCCTCTTCATTTTCTTCACCATCCTACGCTTTTCCCTATTGCACTCTTGGATGACAATTGGAGTCCCAGGTAACCTGAGCCTCATAAACCAGGTGTCGTTTGGGTACATCCTGGACAATTATGAAGCACGTCATGAATGAATAAGTCACACTCCAAACAAAACTTATTATGGCATTTGGGGCACTCGTACTGTTCCTGGTGAATTTCCTTATGTTGCGGGTCTGGACGAGTTTGGGCCTCACTTGGTTCGGCGACCAAGCGACAGCTGCAACCATAACACCGGTGGAAAGCACTACCGTTTTGTTTAACACGGACGCCACAGTAACCCACCCGACCAGTTTATGAAAAATGACGCAGTAGGTCAGAATACATAGTCACCAGAGCATAGTTAGAATTGCGGGCAAGTGATTACACCTCTTGACCAACGCAACGACTTGGGCAGCCTTCATTTATGGATGAGAGAGGTTACAACCCCGGTTGATTTGATTTCTGAACACCAGAAGTTCAGCTTACTACCCTGGACTTCCGTGACCTGTAGATAAGCGAAATGAACACTATCATGTGAGTATATCACAAGCTACCCATTGCCCACTGTTGGACAGGATAACGTTGGGCTCCAATGTCTTTGGCAGCGAAATCGTTGATGACAACTTCGGGGAAGGATGGCAAAATCCTACAAACAAAAACATCCACTTACCGTGTGGCCATCAGCTCCTTAAAATTTTGGACAGGAAATAAATGATGATAGGAACGGGCCAAATGGGGACTGGCCACCAAGGTGAGGTTGCAGATGTCGCAGTTGGTGGGAAGGTTACACACTTTACACTGGCACCTCGGACAGATATAACCACCGATGGTTGGCTCATTATGGCTGCGGAGTGAATATGGTAGGCGATAAACAGAGTTTAAAGAAAGCATAGCGGTTAGTCTGCGTTGATAAACCACGAACTTAAGCGACCTTGCGCCTACTATTATTCGAACTTCCCAGTCATAAAAACCCCTCAGGGCATAACCACCTAGGTTCTGACCACTCCAGATCACTAATGCTAGTCAAATTCAAGAATACGTACCAAACACAAAAAGTAGGGGCGGGTTGGATAATCCGCATAGGAAATCCCATTAAAATCAAATCCGCGGCCTTGTTACGACCGGCCAGAGGAGGTGGTGGTACGGTTTCAAACAATAAATCCTTAAAATGGGCCTCGTTCATCGCCACGCCAAACGTACCCTTGGTTTGGTCACATAAGTCACGAAACAACTTGACTTCGGCGCCTAAGTGTACCATGGAACACTGTACATGTTTAGCCTTGGCCGCTTCCAACGTTAGCCGGATGTTCCCCGGATCACAGGTGGTGAGGGATCCAAAAATAAACAGAATTTCCCGGGTACCGTGAGCGGGCGCGTGTTGTAAAGACTGAGTAGCAAGCTCCAGTGCGTTTTGTAGCGATGGTTCACCGCCGGTGGTCACCAATCGTTTGAGCTGTAGGGCACGAATGTGATCCATGGGGTTTCCACTAAGTTCACTTATTTTTTCGGCCAAACTATCCCGAGTGATCAACAGACCCAATTGACTCAAAGGGTTTTGGTCAAAGTATTCATGGACGTAGGCTTCTACTTGACTCACCACCAGTTCCATCCGGTTTGGACGCAAGTCCTTTTCGTTCATGGCCAACGATGCATCCAGTACAATGAAGAGGTGGCGGATAATACCACGTTGCACTGATGCCGTATCTCGCAGGCGCCTAATCTCGTCACCAGAAGACCCATGTATCGTATCGGAGTAGAATAATTAGCATCCTCCTGTACTAGGTGAGCCTATACATAAATCCACACCGCATTTAACCTGGTAAACGCTCAAGCAATACTCCAACCTAGCGTCCCTCAAATTCGTACTTACCTACGTCGCTTCCTTTGCTGTTGTAAGCTGCTTACTGCACTAGCCAAACTTCCTTGCTCATCCTCCTGAATAATATCCCAACTACGTTTGTACTCTTCTTCCCAGGCGTAGCCACCACCGGCTGCATCGCCGTCTTGGGCGGGAGCATTGGGATCTCCGGTATCGTCAATGTCCACAAATTCGTCGTCATGTTTCGCTGTCGCATTCATTTTGTTGAATTTGGAATATGGAAAGAAAAAGGAAATAAAGAAGTGTGTAGAAGAATAATGGATTTGATTTCGTCTATATGTCGAGAACAGAAGATGGGCGGCGAATTCTTCTACCTAATCGACAAGGTAACACAGTCAAATCTCAGGGGACAATAGATTAGCATGGGAAGGGATTCATGACCAGTGTCAGAGGGAGTACACGTATTCGGATAATGGAAAGAGAAATATAAGACGAATATATTGCACACATTGGAGTAGAAAATTCAGAAAGGTGTAAGTCTGATGCACAACCAACGATTGGTTTTTTTTTTTCATCGTCAGTGGTATTTTGCTTATTGTAAAAATAATGAAAAATTCGGTCTAGATTTTATCCATAATAAATAGCATCACTAAGCACTGTATGAGCCATGTGGAGGCACTCATCCAAACATCTACCAAAGCCATTACATTGAAGGGAACCAAGGACTTGCTTATATACTCCTTTAATCTCATTATCATTGTCAAAGACCCTGCCCTCCAGCTTTTTCTTGGTGTGCTGTGTTAAGTGGCAAACCCGGCTCTTGTAGGTTACCACTTGTTTGGGCCTCAACCATCAAGTCTGAGCTCAGGCTGGCATAGCCTACGTCATCATCACCATGGTCAGTGACACTGGTTCTTGGCACTTGGTGCTCGTGCATCTTTATTCGTGAAGGTAACTTAATAAAGCACTATTACATGAAATAACATAACACGTGATCAACTCGAAGGACAGCTGATAAGACTGATGACATAAGAACTTTGTAAGGGAGATGGATGGATAGTACTGTTATCACCTAGCGCAGTAACTATGCCAATGGATGGATGGATACTGTTGGTTGTATAATGCAGTATCTTGTCCAACAGGGGAAAGGGTGGATGGCACTGTTATCACTTAGCGCAGGGACTATCCAAGGTGCAGATGGATACTGTTAACTGCTAAGCGCAGTATCTTCTCTGGCTTGTGACCTTCTACACAAGAAAGGTCTATAAGGAAATCGATGTAGACTATGTCTCTCACACTGAGGGTGAACAACAAACACTAACAGAATGATAATAACTATGTGGGTATATGGGGTATGAATCTGAGGGGGGTGGAGCCACATTTCTTGGGTGCATGGCTTATATACCACAACTGGGCAGCTCAGTTAGCCTGCCTAAGAGGGGAACAATGGCAGATCTGCCTTGATCCTCCAACTTCAGTGTATGCTGGGTTTAGGGTGTAACATGCTGGAACAACCAAAAGTCACATGGCGCAAGGTCAGGAGAGTAAGGTGGTGCTTTAAGTAGTTGGAGTCCAAGCTCATCCATATGGGCCTTGCTATAGTGGGAAACATGAGGCCTTGCATTATTCTGGTGGAGGATGATTTGGGAAGTGGGTGACTTTGGATGTGTTTTCTGCCATTTTTTAACCATTGGTTTGACATAATTCTCTATGTAGTAAGAACTATTGACTGTAGTGTTACCAGTACCGAACACAGTATGAACAATACCAGTCCTACTAAAAAACACAGAGTAAAACTTTTTGTGGTTTTGAGATCCACCATGGCTGAGCAGGGATGGGGTCATGCTGACCTTGGTGTTCTGACACCCATACCTTTTGACCAGTGCCAGTCTAGAG
Source organism: Dispira simplex (assembly GCA_027478255.1). Lineage (NCBI taxonomy): Eukaryota > Fungi > Kickxellomycota > Dimargaritomycetes > Dimargaritales > Dimargaritaceae > Dispira > Dispira simplex. The sequence continues at coordinate 13,926 of JAOPJG010000690.1, read as the reverse complement.
GTTATTATGGTAAACCCAGGTTTCATCACATGTCATGATATTACACACAAGAGAGTTGGTGAGTTCTTGAAAATGTGTAAGAAAATTGAGGAAGAAGCCTCTGCAGTTATTTTGAGTTTCTGGCACCAGGGACTGGGGGATCCAATCATCAAGGTGAAAAGTGTAGTGTAACTTGTTGTGAAGGACATTTCAAACATCCCACATCAAAATCTTTACCTTCAGTGCAAGCACTCTCAGTGTCATAAATGGGTCTTCCTTAGCTAGCCATTTGATGGTGTCACTTTTATATTCGTAGGATTCACGAAAAGGACACCCTGTGTGGTGCTCATCTTCGAATGACAAAGGATGGGTGTAAAACCCAGTGAACTAACAGTATACAATGCTAGATGAAGGACAGCCTCTTGCATAAGCATCCTAAAAATTTTAGTGCATTTCAGTTTGGTTTCTGCGGAATTGATAAAGTATTCAAATATGTGACCGCATTATGATTGGAGTAGTAGCAAGCTTGGGATGGCAAGACTTTGACAATTTCGGCATGGTAATGGATTTTTAAAATTGGGTAATTCAACAAAGACACAAGGTAGCAAGGTAAAGCCAAGACATTTGAATTTCAATTGAAGAGAGATAACAGCGTAACAAGGAAGGAAGAAAAATAATAACAAATTTATTCCCATTTTTCAATAATTTCGGAACAAGCGATATTTTTCTGCCAGGACACTTCCAAGGCGTTTCACACCTTCGTTGGCAATACTGAAAAGTATACTTTGAATGCGGTTTTAGGTAAATCATAACTACTGCCGTTTAAAAAAAAAGCATAGAACCGGCTCTATAATCAACCAAGAATTAGATTATAATTCAACGGGTAACATACTCTGTCCAATATTGTTCCGGCATCTTAATGTCAAAATTGAAAAGGTTAAAACTGGAAGTTACATCATAGATTTATAAATTAGAGAAGAGAAAAAAAAACATGAATAAGAGTTGAATATTACAGTGCCATGACCATAAAATACAACGCTGGCCCACATCACCTTGTTCACACGTCCTTGGCAAGCTCCACTCTACACAATTCGACCTCGACTCCCAATGCCATCAAGGTATCAATCCAAATACGCTGAGTTTCCGACAAGGTATCACCAGGTCCTTTAACCTCCACCGCCTTAAAAGTCCCTTTGGAAGGATGCCACAAGCAAAGGTCCGGTAATCCACTCCGGTTATGACGGTAATCTCTCGCCAGCGTGTGACAAATTCCCGCCAGGGCTTTTCCCCCGATACCCCGTGCCATTGCCAGTAAATCATCCCGGGCGATATTCCAATCCACCCCTATACACTGGGTAGCCCTAGGACGTTCCCGTTTATCCACTATGTCCAATATCCCCTCGAAATCTTTTTCGACGGTAGCTAAATGACCTACTATGACCGATTGACGATCAGGGTAAAACGCATCCGTGTTGAGATCCAGTGGTGCGGTTTGGAACGGCGTTTCAAAAACTCCCGACACGGGCGCAAACAAGATATCCCAGAAGAGCAGGGCAAACAACATCGTATATAAACTATTTTCGGCGTGGTAGCCGAGGTAGCCCTGCGTTTCGTAATGTTCTAGAGCTAGCTCTTCTACTGATATAAGTTGATCGTTCCGAGATTGATAGCATTGACGTGAAAAGGACGGTGAAACCACCGATGTAGTCGAATGTGGGGTGGTCGATGTCCGCGTACCGGTAATGGTAACCACGGGGGCTTCCTGGCGGATTAAACTAGGTAATCTACACCTAGTTTTTTCTTCGAGGCCTAGACCCGTTTCCAACCGGTCTAACCGTTTAACAATCTTGTGCAAAATGGCCGGATGGACGGTGGGATCTCGGAGTGCTTCCAAACACGTAGTTCGACTCTGGGTGTAGGCCACCGTTTTGGGTTGACCTTTGGACGTTAGATAATTCATCTGGACCAACGCCAACCGTTCGTACCATTTACCCCGACGACCAGTCGAGTATACCTTTTGGTCGAGTAATTTGCGTAATAGGTTGGCTTCTTCCGTATACCGCTTGAGATTGGCCAAAATGGTGGTGCCCAGGTGCAAAATACGAGTACAGAGGTACCCCACAGTAAATCGTCGTCGGTAATGACGGTTGACCTTGGATGATGCCGATTTGGGGTCAGATGGTGCAATGTTTTCAAGTTCTAAAGCCAAGGATTCCTCCCAAGGCTCGATACATTGTTCGCATAGAGCCCATAATCGTCCTAGTGCCTCGGGGTTATGTTTTTCTACTTCGCTGCTATCATAAAGTTCCTGGTACAAATAACTAAACCGTTCGAATTGTAAAAAGGCAGCCCGATCCGGAAACAAATCCGCCGAACGGGTAACAGAATACTCGGGATAATTCCATCGCTTAATAGCCGACATAATCTCTATCGTACGGGTATCCTGATCTCCCGTAGACGGACTTCGGTGGTAAATAAACTGGATCCGTTGAAACGTCTGAATAACCTCCGAGGTTAGTTGTATTACAGGACCTACCACTTTCCACACCCGTCGTTGCCAGAGATCCGCTTGACCGCCATCTTTGGTACTCAAGGAGGTGACTTTTGACTGGGTGAAAAAATGCAGCGTAGACTGGGATCGACTGTGGTGTAAATACCTAGCAATTAGATTAGCCTTGTCATGCCCGCCCTTTGTGGACAACGGGGTCCGAGGTCCGGTACCCTTGGTTACCGGTCCCAAAGGTTTGCACAAGGTACGCAACTCCTCCGAGGTCAGTAATGCCAGTAAGTCGGGCAAAGTGGTGAGGTGATCGTATCCGCTTTCGATTAATGGTGGGTGGCACTGGAGTAACTCTTGGATGGTATCCGCCAGACAGGGTATTTCCGGATAGGCGAGAGCGTTTTGTCGTACCCAACCGTGTTTACGAGAAAACAGTCGTACCCATAAGTATTGGGCATACTCGGACAAACTATTAAACACAGCGCAGTGGGTCAATTCCACCTCGCTTAGTAGGTGGTGCTCCGTTTCCAAGACGGTATCCAGCGAGGTGCGGAAAGAGTCTAAGTAGTACCGTTTAAGCGGTCGTGGGGGTGCTGAAGTTTCTGACTTGTGTTCTGGTCTTTTGGCCGGGAATTCTTCTGCTAAAGGTAAAGTCCTTTTGGGCGGAGACGTAAATGTACAATTTGGGAGTGATGTCGAGGAAGTTGTGGTAGGTAGGGCTATTACTTGATCCTGGGAAGGCTTGGTTGGACTGGACGTCAGGTCGATAATACTAACGGGTTGAGCCATGGTGTGCATCGTCAGCAGTAGGTTACTGTTCACCCATGCCACAAACTTATGAATAGCATTAAAAAAAAAAGTAATAGCCGCCAATTGGAAAAATAAGGCTCTATTTAATTCTCAATATTCACAGCCTTGAGCAAAAGGAATTTATGACTACCTTTTGGTGCCCATACGTAGTCAGGTGATCCAGAAAGAAAAAGAGTGGACAAGTCGGAAATGTGGCCTTGTGTCTTTGGAAGGATACAGTGGATGTGGAAGGTCGCCCCATCATCTTTTGAAACTCTAAACCAGACCAATGCACATGCCAGTGACGGAGTGGTAAATTACCGCTTGTTAGAGTGCGACTAATGGGTTAGCTGGTTTACCTCTTAGAACCAATAAATGTCTTATTCGCACCCAGTACAAGGTACAAATAAAAGGGAAATAATCTCATATTCTTTATAAAGCGACAAATAAATGCAAAAAAGGCAATTTATATCGCCGATTTTAATGTGCAGATGGGTTGGTTAAGATAAAAAAAAATCTATTCTTGATTCAACTAGTGATACCGATGGCTATTTGATCCTCTCTTTCGCCTTCTATCCAAGTGATTATAGTTCAGGAGAGTGAAAAAAAACGATATGAAAACGCCTGACAGCCTAACCACTATCCTACGAAGAGGTGCCCTTATATACGACCTTGTTCAGACCCAACTTATTGCGGGCAATCTCTACACAGTAAAATTGGGTACGCATGGCAAACATGGTATTCTCCTCAGTGTAGCCCAGTCGGTAGTCCTTTCGCAAAAGAGAGCCAAAGTTATAATCGTTGACTTTTTTCTCGTACTTGGTGATGAAATTACGCCACTTTTCTTTTGCTTCGGGTGTTTTGAACCATTCTTCTTCCAACATTTCGACATTGATATGGGGAAAAGTGGCCTTGAAATCAGTATAAAGCTCGTCATCGATGCTATTATCCACCCATAAACGAACGAAAAGTATGCGCATAATATCACAAATAACCCCAGCATGGGTTTCAATTCAGTACTATTAGTAACGGTGGGGTCAGGGCTAGGAAAACAAGGGGTTTGAGCAGGTAGAAAAAAAAACACCTGTATTCGTTCTTCCCATGCGCAGGGACAATCCAAAGGTAAAACAAGACCCCGCGTTACTTACCGAGTAAGGGGCAGCTTGGTGCAGTCCACGGACTCAAGCAAACCGTAATAGGTTTCCGCGTGGTGCATCGCCTTGACAGCCCATTGTTTCTCGATTTCCTGGAGTTGTTCGAGCTCGTCGGCACTGGGCAGCGGCATGATAAGTTTAACGTATAGAAGAGATCGGTAAAAAAAAACAAAAATGTAAAAAGATGCAATAAACCTCTGGAACGGTGATCGATTGACCCACTTTTCATCCGCGGACGAAAAAAAAAAAAAAACTTCAAGCTGAGTTGAAGTCGAAAAAAACACACATTTTACACCTCGTTCAGTCATTTTTGCATTCAGGTTTTAGACAGCCCTGTGACGCCTACCTTTGCTAGGTGCTGTACGCCTTTTCCCTCTTTCTTTACCCATAGCTCTCTTTCTCATATTCGCTATCCGTCACTATACAAAGCAAACGGAGGGCTATGGACGCAGGCCCAAGTATTCAGGATTTTGTCGACAAGCCAAAACAGAATGGTTTGGGTTGGGACGAGTTCCGTAGACTCGAGGGAAAATACTACAGACCGCAATACTCTGAAATGGAACAGTTTAAATACCTCCCCCCCCTCAAAACTATTTCGACAAGGAACGCGAGACCAGCCTTAAAGAATGGAACACTCTTGATAAAACCATCCATAAGAAAAAGGACAAACGCCTGAGCCCAAATGGTGAGTGACACCCGTCGAAAATAAAGGCACCACTACCCTGTGGCTTGGGGGAGAATCGGGTCCTATACTACTTCTTTATTGTCTTTACCAACTTACTGTAAAACCTTTCTCATCTTGCTGTGCCATTATTTATAACCTTGGTTTGGTGATTCATTATTTATTATTCTCGCATGTCTAATTATGGCCGCTCAGCATCCTTTTGTATGCCACCTGCCTCTACCCCGGGTCCCGACGGTGATCAAAGAAAACCAACGTGAAATTGGTACCTATGCTGCAGGGGCTCTGTTCGCGGTTGGGTGGTGGTTTTTCGTGGATGGTATGGTCTATGCCTCCAACGAGCCGGGGTTCCCGGTGCGTATCGGGGTGGAGGATTACTTACCGGGCATCTTTGGTACTTTGGGTATGCTCATCACTAACTCGATTGACCTTTCCCTCCTTAACGAAGACCAATTCGGTTACTCTTCTACCAGTGGAGGTAGTACCACACTGGCCAGTCGGGCTAAATTTACCTTGTTTATTGGTATTGCTCTCTTGGCGGGTGGTCTGGCCGGTTCTATTGCCAGTTTGTGCATCAAGTACCTTGCGACAGGCGTTGCTACCGAGTATCTGTACGGCGGACTTGCCACTGTTTTTCAGACCCTTCTGGTGACCTTATGCTCCGTAGTCCTTTGGTTAGTACACAATGCGGAAGCCGAGGCCCAGTATAATTTTGTACTCAACTGAGGACCCCTCTATCCAACTCCACCTCATTCTGTTTTCTCCCTCTTGAACCTGTACCTTTGTATACCATATTGTATTATGTTATGTCCCTTTGATCCTATTTTGGTTGCTTGATGAAGGAACAACCCGTTTGAATAGATAAAGCCTAGTATTAATTAAACCTGCTGATGATAGTTTGGGTTTGTACGCACAGTGATAGTATCACTTTCGTTTGCAGAGGGTAAACAGGATGCTAGGGATAAGCACCTTTCCCAGCTACCAAAAGGAAGATGTAGGGGCATCGCTGTATTCTCACAACACGTCAGAACATCGGAGGCTTTTTTCCTGTGACAAATCGCCAACTAGTAAACAGCCGCCATACCTATTTGTACTGATTCTAGCCAAGAACATGCATAACATTCAGTTATACGGGTGACGTGCGACTGATTATTCGGCACCCTGTGAAACCTGTCACCAACAATGGTACATGTCAAACTACTGCGCCGCATGAACCCAGCGTAGTTAACCATACCGCTAGTCCTGCCCAATTGTGGTGGCAATCCACCACCTTTGTTGATACATCCGCTATTCTTTCCATCAGCTAAATCCTTGGCCCTTGCCAGTCCCTTATTCCCAAGTGGTTACGGGAAATACATGGGCTTTGTCTGAACCAGGAATTCGAGTAATACCCAAGTTGGAAAGCCCCGTGGAAAACACATGGGTCAGCAGTATCGTCTAATGTGGTATATAGGGCCCCAGGCAGGACGCCCACATTTTTCTGTCTTTCTACCTAAACCCAACATTCGTTCATATTAATATCTGTGGAATTGACCCACTTATTATACCCACTTCCCTTATATCCCTGTTTTCTGCTTTGGAGGTAGACACTGTATTTCTTTCGGCGTCCCTTGTATAAAATCGAGTATCAACACTTTCAGATCATTGGAAAATTGATTGCGAACTCCGAACTCTCCATACCTTATCTTTTTTTATTCCACCACCTCCTTCTTGTTCTGCCCTTCGTTTCTTCTCTCCCTTATTACCCTTTCTTTACCATTTCTTCACTTTCGACCAGGCACTCACTGCACCATCCTTCATTACACGTCTATTTGTTACCATTGTGCTGTTATATAGACCAATACGTGTCTATTTTTCTTTTGAAGGGTTCATTTATCAATAATACAATCTCTTTGCTATACATGTTGGTCAATCGTTTTAACCCTATTTTAATAATTATCAAACCAATAATACCACCCAGTAATTCATCTGGAATAACAAATGTCTTACAATCCTTTTTACTATGTGTCTATTTAGAAATCGAAAATTTGTAGTCAATTATTTGCATATTCTTTACCTGTACCATTATCTATCACTTGGTAACTGCACAACAGTTCGTTCTTCCCTCTCTTTCACCCCCCCCCCACCTTCACTCGTACGACACAGTGTTGGGGTACACGAGCCTATTCACACGCACCACTTCTTTCCCAACGTGATTCTACCCAAAGCACCCCCCATTGTTTACTCCTCTCCTCACCCCATACTATAATGCCGAGTTTCCCAACCTGCTTCATCACTTGGTTGGGCCACTGGTTATCCTGCTTTTTGAGGGTATTTGATTATATTTAAATACGAGCTACTATTTTTTTTATTTCTCACGACAATAATCATTTGTAGCATTCTGACGTTTTCCAACTTTCACAAAGCCACAGTTCAACTCTTGGTTTGTGTGTTATTCATCGGCCTTTTATGTCGTTCTTTACAGATTTCGAAAATTCTTTTGTAGAAAAGGCAGAAAATCAAGCGTGGGTAAACGCTAGGCTGCTTTTAACAAGTTTTTTCTTCTTCTTCTTTTTCCTTGGGTCCACCATCCTGTATTTAACCCTCTTTTACCCCCTTCCCTTCCAGGCCCAACGGGCAAATACCCAGAGCTATCGACCACCATTTGCATATATTTTATATATGTATATTATTTTTTTACATTTACCCTAATTTATTTACGTACCTCACTCCCCTTTGCACAATGTTTGACGTAAAGTGCCGTACAGTGAACCAGCCGTGTCATACATGTCTAACAGCCAATTGTATGACTCTGGACATATGCCGATGCAATTGTCACAACAAATGCCGCTGTTCGATATGTAAATTTCGGCTTAAACGAAACAAGTTATATACACAAGGTTTAAGGCGGAAAGGTTCGGTTTTGTCAGCTTCGTCGTCTTCTGCACCGAGTATTGCTTCGAACCAGGTACCTGTCACGAGTGGCTATTATGATCCCTTGCGGTTATTTCGTCAGGCTAAAGAGTACACTTCCTCACTCTTGAAACAATTAAAGTCTGAGCCGAGTCGCCATTGAATCTCCTCTCCATTGGTTTCACTTGCACTATACTGTCATTTTTCACAATTTACAACAGAGTAGCATTACAAACAGTGATTCTTATGACGTTGCCAGTCCAACTAGGATATCGAAGATGATGTGGCAGGTGACTTCATTTTTCTTTCTACCAATCTATTCATCGTCTATCTGGCCTTTGTATAATATTATCATGTACTCCATACAATCACCTGCTATATTTAACTATCTACAATTTGACCTATCATGTTGAATATTTTCCTTGTATACTTACACCTTTACAGCACATTATATGCACTAGTTTTTGAATTTATTTGATACCAGTAATAAACCTGTTATTCCTAAAGGGAATGGAATACCTCAGCTCTCTGCTTTTCTGGTTGTGTAAAGGGCCCACGCTGACCAAGGCTCTCTTCCAATTAGTAAAATTTATCAACCACAGTGTACACTCCACAACAAGTGGGTCTGGACAGTGAGGGTAGGGCGATGTTAAACCCTTTGCATTCTCCACAGTGACTGTAATAGAACTCACTGGGTTCCCATACTGTGGTCAGGGTCCAACTCATTTCCCACAGTATTACATCATTCGTAAGCATAACTCACCCACCCACTCATGTCCCAACTCCTACAAATGGTAGTCCTATTTCCTTTTCTATGTATCTGAAGGTTTAGGTGCTCACCATAGTATTGACAAAAAAAAAGGCACATGGTGGTGGATGGTGTTGCCCCCCTTTTTCTCTCTATTATACAGTAAGATTTTTTTCTATAGGAAAATAGTGGCATGTGTTACCATGCTGTGCAACACAGTGGCCCTACAAGTAGCAGCCATTGGGTGAGTCCATCTTGTGGTCATAAAACAACCTATACCAGTTGGGGAGAAAGGACAAGTAAAGGGCAACAATGGTTATCAGCAGAGAGTCCTCCCCCCCCCCAGTTGACTGGTATGGAGCATTGGGGCACCCTTTATTGCCATAATCGACCACAGTGATGCTGTCACGAACCCTCACCCTGGCGCCTATCTGTCACACGTGACGTCAACCCCAACTTGGTTAAGTATCTTGGGGAATCGTAATCTCCCTGATGGTCAGGTTGGCAATGCACCCACTTGACACTCTAGGTGTTGCTGGTTCGAATCCTGACCAGCACGTCCTTTTTGTATTGTTACCTCGACGACCCGAATATTCGTTTTCGACCAGAGCCATCCTCCTTTTTACGTCCATCCCACTAGTACGGAAATGCAGGCTGGCGAATATATAACCCCCATGTCCTCCCAGCCTAGTTACCAGCACGCAACAATGTTGTTCTTCTGAGATTCTTGGTGTATTTGTTCCTGGCGTAGCTTTATGTTGAACCTGTACTCCCAGATTAATCTGTGTTCCTGTCTTGCCTGTTCTGGTCTTGGAGGCCTCGCCCTCTAGATCCTGTTTTGCTCTAGACTTTATTTTTACCTCATGTGATTTCGTAAGTTTGTGTTATTCTTCCAAAAAGTCATTTTATTGTTATTAAATTTGCATTTAGTTTTCCTTATTTAGGTTCGGGGCCCTTACTGCTTGCCCTTGTCCCACTTATAACAGATGCTATAAAAAGCAGCAGCTGTGGCTGCCTAAATGGATACTTTCTTTTGCATGTTCTTTTTAACCTATTACTCTGGGCCTCATTAGCGTAACTTATTATTTTGTGTGTTCTCTCCTTCATATTTTTACTCTCTTCTCCACCATTGTCAGGAAGAGCCATCCACATTAGGCACTAAGCATGGGGTTCAACATGGCCAATACATTAGCAGTGTTCTGTCTATTTACCTCAGGAAGTATCTTGCCAACTAGTAACGGTGACTGAACTCTCCTGGAAACAATTGCCAGAATTGATCATAAAACACAGGCCATGGTTGACTTTTATAGCCAAGTGTTGACAGTTCATACAGGGTCATTAAGCAGCTGTCCATTGCACAATCCAAATGACCCTATGACTCCCAAGATGGCACATATGAAATGAGGAAGTGTTCAAGGGAAGGAACACTCTACAATACGCCCAACACACAAAGTAGAAGAAAAACTGTACCTGACCATTACAGCCTCAGTGACCATGGCTGAGGAACTCTTTAAATTACAATGAGACCTTACATTGCCAGGGACAGACTTCTCTCAAGGTAATAGTAAAATTACACGTGAATTTTTCAAGGAAAACGTTGACATGTTGTTCGAGGAATTTACTCATTCTGGAACCACAGAATCATGAGATCGTTCAGAGGCAAAGTGGAAAATTGTGATGGCATCCCTGCATATGGCAAAAAAGAACCTTAAGCCATGGGACTACCCCCCACTACTAATATCGCACAGTAAGAATGGCCTTAATCTGAACAATAACATTGTCACATTTATCCAAACACAATGTGCTATTATAATTATGTATTGCAACGGAGAGGATACCACCACTTACTACTGGTTTGGTTGGTATCCTGGTCATGAAAAGTACATGGCCACCAATTTTATGGCATATATCACCCGTGTGTATTACAAATGCTCACTAGTCAGTCTACCATGTTGGGGAAACATTAAGGAAATGATGGATTTCTTTAAAGACATACTGAAAGAAAAGGTTTCCTCCATGTGTGCTGAGAAAGGGAGTAATGACCAAAAAGTGATTTGGCTTACTTGACATGCCATAGAGATGCAATGGCCAAATGGAGTATTGCAACTTTTGTCATGACCTGAGCATGGGTGAGGAGGTGCAAGTCACCAAGAATGTCCCCCACTCTATTACAAAATGTGTTAGCATTTCGCTGTTCTCTGTCTCTGGTTACAATATATTTCACGTGGCTTGTCCTCTCTTTAAGGTATATAGTTCACTGATTAAGCTATCACTGACAGCAGAGTGCTTCTTAAGACATTGCTTATTTTATTATTTATCTTAGTTTACACTTTAGCTTACACTCTGTTTATATGCCCTGTGCATATCATATATTGTTTATCCGCTGTTTATTACAGGCTACTGTTTATCCAATCAACAAAATGATTTTTTTCCTCTTCCAAAAACCATAAGTTATAGACTAAAAAAACTACAATAAACGTCATCATTAACAGGTGCCTTGAAAAACCTCTTGAACTGTTCAATAAAATCTTAACTTAAGCCACAGGGCTGGAGGGGGGGCACCAATAATTTCTTTCCAATTTTCCTCAATCTTATCAAGGTTGTTTATGTCAACTTGTCTTTGATGCTTAGAGCCAACCAGAATTGGGATGATAAAAGGTCATAAGAATGGGGGGGGATAACTCAAGGGACCAGTGTACTTGATATATGTAGTTTTTTTTGACTAGTGAACAATCCACCAGGATTGAATGGGTTCTCTTGCTAAATCACATTGGTTAAGTTGTAACTGGCACCCATACCCTCCTGTGGTGCCTTGCCCTAAATTGCATCCCCTTCCACCCATGAAATGTCACCACCTGCTCCTGTGGTTCCCTGAAGACTACCACACACCTCACCAGCACATGCCCACTCTGGACCACCTTCCACAGCATATTCTTATGTAAATGGTTGGCCTTGGCATCCAGTGTCCTCAACTACCTTGCCACCAAACATCTCATGCCCATCTCCCCAGAGGCAACTCCCCTATGCATATGGCCCTACAACTTGGATCCCCACCTCTGGATGGCCCTCCCACTCCTAGAGTGGCCCTACATCCAGGATTTCGATGACCCAGTGGTAAATCTTCTCTGCTGAGCCTGGGCCCTCATGGCATTCACTCTCCTCTACAATATTTGGATGGCCCAGAAGGATGCACCCTACCAGAATAACCTGTGGCCCACAACCAGGTTACTACAGAGCTACAACTCCACACTGAAAATGCTGCCCATCCAAACCCCAAAACAGCCAAATCCCCCAACACTCAACAGTGCCCTCCAAGCACACCTGTCAGTTCTCTCTACAGGTCTTCCCCCCCCCTATGACACCCATCACCTCAGACCACCATATTCCAGCACTATCCATAAACTCCCACTGTGACTGGTCTGTTTCCCACTCTCTCTGGCTCCAGCCTTTTTTTCATATAATTGTGTGACACCCTCAGGTGGGGTGGTCTGCCTGCACGACTTGATCTTGGAGTACCCACAGTTGTGTGTTAATCTGGCCATTCAGGATGTAATATTTCTTCTGTTTATTATAATTATGGAAATGGTACCTCCACGGTGATGTGTCATCAGCCAAGTATAAAATAAATTGTCCACAAATAATTGGCGCCCCTTTGCTCCAAATTGCTATATAGGCCGAAAAAGAGTACCCACATAGTGCTGAAGTTGACCATATGGGTGAGTTTTTTTCGACTATATAGTGAAAAATCCGCCAGCACGGAATGGATCTCTCATGACGCTTTATGGTTAAATTTGTAACTGGTACATTTATGCTCCAAGTTGTTATATAGTCGAAAAAAAAACTTCCCATATAATCTTTGGAAACACTGTGGTGGGTGGTGATTTATTGGTGAAACTATGCTACGTTTAGGAGGTAGAGCATTCGAAACCAACCACAGACTATCACAACACACTGGCCACTACAATGGCTTATATTCCCAGGAAGTTGGGTTTACAGGATAAAGTGGTCCATCATAGGTTTTCACTCATTGGGTAACAGAAGGCATATCGAATGGAATGCCAAAGTCCCACATTATCCAGCTAATGTCCGCCACATTGATTTACCAAAGGAGCTGGGACCAATCAGCCCGCCACTACCACGCCACCAACAAGGAAGGATGATGGAAACGAATATAGACTGGCCTTGCTATTATTTGGCATATATGGTCGACAAGAGATTAGTTTTCGGGAGCAACGTCACCTTGCGTACACTAATCAGCAAGGGGATTTTTTTTCAGGGGGGGGTGGTTAGCGAGAATGATGGCATGATCACGGTTATTTCGACCAATGTGCAAATGCGGTATATCTATATGAGTATGGTAGTCGGTGATTACCAGAGTGGATAATATCTTTGGCGAATAACATGACAGGTACATCGGTAACCAAGTCCCTTTAACGGTAATTTGTACTTGCGAAATAAGTTCACATGGCCGCCATTCCGTCTCAACAACGGAAAATAGTAGTATATAAACATCAGCTAGGACGTAAACGCTTTTAACAGATTCTTTTTTTTTTGGCTGAATGTACAACCTTGCTGTACTTTTAAAGAGGTTCGATCCCCTACCGGTTCTTTTCTCTCGATCTTAGTTTTTTAGTAGTGATTTGTCTATTACTTTTTTACTTTTCAGTGAGTTGTCTAGTATTTCGATAGAATAATACTGAAGCTCGTTGAGAACTTGGGTATAACATCGCACTCAATTTTTCTTACTTCTTTTTTATATATATTTTTTTGATTCCAAGCGAAACAGGTTTCAGTTACGTCGAACCTATGCCTCATTTATAAGGTTCTACTTTCTTTGCCTAATTTGTACACAACTTGTAATTTTCTAGCAAATGGATAAAAAAGTGAAAGTATATTCCCATACATTAGTCCTCTAATATCCATATAAATTATTGTCGTTGCCGAACGTGTAGACAGAATTTTGCAAAGAGTGTGGATATTTTTCTTTCCCCTATTCGAGTCCGTTCTCTTCACATTTTACCTTTCCATCTGGCTGCTGCGTCTTTCATTAAATTCGACGGGAATCAGTCGAAAAAAAAATGACACAAGACCCAATAATAGCGGATCAATAAGTAAGTAGTAACCCCCCGCGTAGTTCAACTGGTCCGGTCTCAGGTGAATGATACATGCTGCTAATGGCCTG
>JAOPJG010000689.1:0-18452 GCA_027478255.1 Dispira simplex | reverse complement strand
GGGAGCGATTTACAGTTGCGGGTGAACCCGTTGTTCGAAGGCAAGGGTGGTCTGGAACGATTTAATCTTCAGTCGTCCATTGGGCTGGATTCTCGATTTACCATCGATGAACGATTCCGGGACGACGACAACGACAATGATGATCAAGTTCCTCCCACCACCGAACCGCATTCATTAAACGAGTCCGTTTCTGGCCATAAGCCCGAAGATCAAGCGCCATCTGAAGGTGTGCCCACCAATTTGGACACTAGTCAAGATAAAGCGGTGGCGATGGACGTGCTACGTACAATGTTTGGCGAAATCCCCGAATCCCGGGCATTTGTCAAGGACTCCCAAATCTTATTCGAAGAGGCAATGTCCCAAAAGCAGTCCGAGGGTGCCAACGGTGTGGTGGCCCCGTCCCAGGAACAGGAGACCCGTATTTTGCAAAACCACAAGTACTATTGGCGCCCAGTGGTTCATTTCGACCCTGACGCCCCTGGTGCCGCCGATTTGGAAGAAGCCCCCGAAACTATTTCCGCTGCCCCTGTGTCGTCCGACGCAGCTGCGAAGTGCTCTTTCCAAAACAAGCCAGTGCCTGAAGTATCCCAGGACCGTGCGGTGCAAATCCGCGGTGATTTACGATCACTCTTTGGCAAGGTCGCTGTGGAACCCACGAAAGACGCAGAAATCACCTCGGAAGAGCCCACCTTTTCCCTTTTGGCCAATTTGGGTCAAGCCGATGCCGACCTATCTGTTTCCCAACCCACCGATGGTCAAACTTCTCATGAAGACCCTCAAATAACATCAACGACTACTGCTGATGCCAAACCCGCCAGACTCCTGTGGGGACCCAAACCCAGACGATTCGACGCCCGTCAACCTCCCATTCTGGCCACCACCTTTTTCTTTTTCCATATGGGTCAAAACAACCTGGCGAAGCAATTGTATTTCCAAGACGTACCCGATCAACCAACGTTTGCCACTCCCGATAACTTGGACGAACTGGTGGGTCAGTGGCGTGAGTCTAAAAAATCGTGGAAACAGCATTTTGAAAATCGGCATCACAGGGTAATTAAGGAATCCAAACTTAAACAAAATCGGGCGTTGACGGCCAACCGTCGTAAATTTGCAAATAATTATACCGTGACCACTGTTTAACCTTTTTCTTTGATCGGCACTACACCTGTACTAGTTACATTATTTTTTTTCTTTGTAAGCGTCGTTTCGGGGTAAACTTTTGCCGTTTTTTTTTCATGTTGTGCTGCGGTACTGACGATGTTATTTTTGTTGGTCTTTTTTTTGCCACATTTCGTTTTCGAAGAAGAGCAGTGTTCAACATAAAACAAGTCAGACTATTAAAAAGTAAAAGGGGAGTTCCCGTCCACGCAGAAAAAAAATCTACAGTACTTCAACCTTATAAAGGTGCAACATCCATTGCCTTCGTTGTCAAGCGACTTCAAATATCGATAAGGGCTAAATGGAAATCCTAAAATGCTATCAAACAACTTCGATTTCACGGTGTCAGGTAGCTAGTAGACTAGAGAATAATCAATACGGCTAAAAGAAAAGAATCCCCCCATCAAGAGGAAGAGATGCTACTGAAAGAAAGCACAAAGAAGGACAACCACGGTAGAGTTAGACATAGATGTCACCGCCATAGAATCAGGGAGGGGTGAAAGGCCACTAACATCGGACATCATTTTTTTCGGTTATAGGACGTACCTTTCTTTGTCAATATTTTTACTATGAATTTGCTCATGAAATAGGGCGAGCAACATCGAAATATACCAGTGCCCGCTACGCAACGTTTCTGGGCAGATCAACCTAGTGAAAGATGTTGTTTTTAGCCAACTGATCCCCCCCTTCCCCCTCACAATAGTGCAGTACTGGAAATTTTTTTACCACCCCTCTCTTCCATATCCTCCAATTTATCCGAGAATGTTTAGTCATTGTTGGCAGGTGGTGCAAAGGGGGTAGAAATGCCGGTGACACTGTACAATTGATATACATCTACCAGTTCGTATAACTCATACTCCATTTCGTGCAGATAAGCATTCGCTAAAATATACCAGGGACAATGAAATACAGTTATGAGGTTCGAATACTGTAGTGCCTTTCTTCCAGTGTACCACTGATTGCATTTCCCATAAAACCGGGGAAAGGAGTGGGGGAGGATGTGTGGAAAAAAAGCAGGTATATACTTGGAAGGCCAGAAGAAGAAAGAAAAACTAAACAATCAAGTGGTAATTGAAAAAAAATATACCAGGTTTATAATGTCATCGACAGCGACCAGTATAATCAACTTGTCTGTATTTTTATATGCTGACCTCAAAAAGGTATTGCTATTACCTTGAAATCCTAAAAAAGTGACACACGTTTATCCGCCCCATATCTTTAGCAACCAGATGAGCGTTCAATACTCCGCCACGATCAATTCCCGACTTAGTACCCGGCCGGAAATTTATGGTTACTTCTGGTTAAGGCAAGGTGGGTGGTAGAGCCCCGTAGCATACCTGATATCACTATCCACTAGACCATTTGGCGGCTAACGGTGGTGCATAAATTAATAACCATTGCATTCATCCTGACAAGGAGTGGCACCCCATAATACCCCACTCTCCCCTTTCTTCCCCACGAAATTATATCCTAACAGCGCCTACACAGTGGTTATTAATACTAACAGCCAAATGGGAGGGAGTGGTATGCAATTTGTTATTCATGTTTCTTCTCAATCGATAGATTTACGATCTCCTACACAGTCGCCCTTGGTAAAGCAGATATCATATACTCTGACGGGCTAGAAAATCAATAAATGAATTAATGTCAAATCACCTACAACTGACATGTACACTGGGAATTATACGCACCAATCCCCCCATAATATCGACTACCGCCTCTCATTTCAGTCACATCCTCTATTTACTCTGGCTGCCCAATTCTTTCATATTTCCCTCAAGAAATAAAGGCAACGGCTACTCGTCCAAGGTCACCCCTGAATAATATAGCGATTCTTACCATCATGATGGGTGAATCGATAAGGAGACAATAACGACCGATTGTGATGACCCGGTGATTCACCAGTCCGAGGTGTTGCGCTATCCTCGTGAATTTTTTTTTCACTTTCAGTATCCGTAATTTAGTACTTATAGACTTGACCCAAAGGAGTTATATCGTTGGGAGTGCAGAGTCCCGGGTGACAAAAGGCGATCCTCTACGTAGAGCTGTATTGCTTGATTAGGAGAATAAGTAATCACTTGACGGTCGTTTGATGAAACAGTTGGATGATGCATAATGTGACCCTTGCGCTGGCTCCATCGTTGCTCGAATGCTGCCTAGTTCCCACAGTGATAGCAATTTCACCACGATAAGGAAAATAAACAAATAAATCAGAAACGTGTTTACGTTTCCTCTAGGCCTTAAAATGGTTGGTCAGTATAGATAGACGTGTTGTTTACAATTTCAATATTCGAGGGGTGGTAGGAATTTGTCATTTAGGAGAGAGGGCAGAGAAACTGGAAGACCTAGTGCCCATTCATATTATACATTAAAGCGGGGCTAAATTGGTGACAATTTACCAAACCGCCTATCGAAATCAGTGTAGGCATGGGGAGATGCTGGCAACCGTGTGATTCATTGCTGCCATTTCTGCATCCTGTTGTAATATCAAAAAGAAATCATGTCAGAATTGGTATTTATGCAGTGAAAGGCAAATAAACGAACATAGACAAAATAATGATTGGTTGGAAGTGTTCGGAATTGGAAAAATTAATATGGGGTACATTGTCCTACGTGATTGTATATTAGGAATACTCTCATGTTAACATAGGTATACGAAAACAGAAGAAAGTATGGACCGGATCAAACCATTGCCTAGATTATGGCAAGTGAGACCTGATATTACTGTACTTGTGCCGGTTAAAATATACTGCGGGTACTAAGATATTCCTTGACACGTTCACGAAGCGGTATTGTTTTCCCAGACTTTGTTGTTATTAATCTGAAGAGTTCCCATAGGTGAAATCGCTACAAAGACTCGAAGCATTTACAGGTCGGAAAAATACATCCTTTGGAATGCCAAGAGTACCATGACCAAAATGAAATCCACTTTTACTCTAGGGTGAGCCTCTAGGTAGTCCCTCTCTATCCACTGTACTGTTGATATCCAGTAAATAAGGGGGGCAGATGTCGAGTGACAGGTACTGTTGTAAATTTTTTCCAAATAAGTGGGGGCCTAGAAAAGGCACTCTACCATTATTACTGGTCAGTACCCTGTGGTTCACCCTCTATTCTCACTAGTTCTGCTTTCGATATCCTGTGTAACCAGAGATCGCTGGAATACGGAAAGAGGAGAAGTAAATGACCAGTCACGAGATGACATGTAGCAATAAAAACTATAAGCAGCTGTAGAATCCTCATACCTCATTATCCACTTAAATAAAAGGTGGCTTGCAAGGATAGAGCCTTGTGCAGGAATTCACGAGGAACCATGAAGCGGATCGTTAGAGACAGTGGACTCCACGACCCGAAAAGGGAGGCGTGCAGCAGTGATGTTCCAGGGACGTTACAGTTGATCAGAGTGTGTGGTGGTAACCTCCCTACTGCATTAGTGCAACTACGCATCCCTTAAGGGAGCATTGGTCAAAATATGCATACCTAGGTAACAACTGGTCCAATGTTGATGTATTTCAATCCTTGTAAGCACTCTCGGATACAAAAAAACCAAGTAAAATCGATGAGGTAATAATTTAAAAATATGAAGAACGGGTTGAAATAACTGCCCACAAGAAATAAAAATTGTGGGAAGTGAGATATTTCGAGACTATTTGAATTAACAATATTTCTTTTTTTAGCTATCTGAATAATCATCCTCCCATCAACCTCTATGATACTACACAGCGTACCAGTTGTGTAAAAAGAACGAAAGAGCCATAGTTCCATGGCCACGTTGTCATGGCTAAAAATTTCACACTCCACCATTCTTATCATACCCAATTGTGTGTCGTTGAGCGAGTAACACAGCATAACAGCGCCATTACTCTATTCTCTTCTCTCCTTTTTTATACTGTTTTACTGTTTTTTTTTCATGGCGGACTTGGTATTCATATCTGACCGTAACCTGAAAGTAAAGGATTATAAATAATGTAACACTGAGTTAACAGCCTCAGTGGTGAATACTCCGTTCTAATGATCATACATTGTCTGACCTTTCATGCCCAATCCCTTAACAACCTCCGTGAATAGAGCCATCCATGAAAGGCGAAATACCTATGCCCTTGAATGATTTAGTGGCGGGGCCGATAAAGTCTGGGCTTCGTGCCCGTCGGCTGAAAGGGGAGGGAAAGGCGAACAGGATGAATTCACTATAAAATGACAGGTATTCCCCCATGGTAATTACCGTCGACCAATATCGTCGAACACCCTACTTTTCACCTGTTCTATTTTCCAACCACACATAAACTCTGAAATCATTAGACAATACCCTATTTTCCTTCGTTGGGCTCCATGGCCTTATCGTATATAGTCCACCCTTATCTCACCCATTTTCCCTAATTTATAGTACCTTTTT
Organism: Dispira simplex; assembly: GCA_027478255.1. Classification (NCBI taxonomy): domain Eukaryota; kingdom Fungi; phylum Kickxellomycota; class Dimargaritomycetes; order Dimargaritales; family Dimargaritaceae; genus Dispira; species Dispira simplex. The sequence goes on along the minus strand of JAOPJG010000689.1, from coordinate 12,904 downwards.
TTACTAACCACATTATTGTTTTTTATTGAGGCACTGTGTACCTAGTTGTATCGCATTTGCTATCTCCCAGGCCAACATTTATACTTGACTAGTTTCCAGTACTTTTATGCCTAGATTGAACCTGTAATACGGTCGTACTGGTTGTTCAGCATTCCTGTTGCTGTGATGACAGCGATTGTGAAGATTTTCTGAACTCTTTGATGATCTTTAACATAACTCTCATCTAAGAAATTGCCATTGTACCTACTATTTTTTCGCGTTTTTAATGCTATGTCTTTTTTTTACTAAATCGTCTTTCCCTTTACAAGTACGCATTGTTATATATTATTCGAAAGAAGTTACACTTCTCTGTTTTCTACACTACTATACGAGATATCACGTTATTAATCGCCATTAATTTTACAGTACCTGGAAATACTCGCTCACGCGTTGTCCAATTCTCTCTACAGGTTATACCTTCCACGTTTCACTTTACGCTGCCGTAGGTACTGATTCTGTCTTCACTATTTTAAGATTGACACCACATTGTTCGTTTTTTTGCTTGATTAATTCTATCACTATTCACTTCCTGGGTTTTCTTACCGTACCACATTAACTTTGATCAAACCGATTGGTACCAGTCACTGAAAAAAACTAAACCACATTCTTCACACTTCGCTGGAATTTTTTATGGTTTGGCATTGAATCGGGTTCACTGACGACGCTCTTTTTCCGACCCCTTTTTTTCACACCACACATTGGTTATTTAAGGGTTCGTTAGTGCGTTTACTCCTTTTTTTTCAAGTCACTGCTCCCTTTTTTAGGTTATTTAGTACTTGGCTTGATACACCGAATATCTCTACTTTTTTCGACCTATTTTACTAAAGTTCGTGCTAACCGTGACTTTAAACTGGAACCAGTTGGGGTTCGACTTTAAGGAAAAGTATTCTATATAGCTCTCTTCCTTTTGGCTAAATTATACATACTTACATTACTGCTCCCCGCCCAATTTAATCTCTACTCGTTGTACGTTAAACGTGAATTTATTCTTACACACCATGACCAGTACACCCGCTTTACCTTCCCCGGCGTACATCATCACCCCACGTTCATCTCCCGACCTCACAGCCTTGGGCTACGATGACGCTGACAAGTCGAAGATCCTTTCTGATTCAGTACAGCGCTACATAGCACCAGGACGTCGACAAGCCAAGGATAAAACACTAGCACACTCACCTGATCTTTCCGACTATGATTTAGGCGTATCTTATCTCACTGGTAGAAGCTCAGTGGATTCACAGTTGTCGACGGGAGCCCAACGTGGTAGCGCTGCACCCCCTGGCTTGGTACGCTTGTCACCCCAGGAAACGTTATCAGGAATACAGGCTATTGACAATGTCCGTTCTACCACTCAGCAATGTGGAACTCTGTTAAACAGCGGTGCTTCGGGAGCTAGGTTTTTATCTACACGGGTTTCCCAAGGGTTGATACCCAGCGTTAATGGCTCCTATAGCGCTGCCGACAGTACAACTTTGATCGCACAGTCACCTAAATCCTCTGTGGAGAGCTTACCGTCGGCTATTTGGAACCCTTCTACGGTGTTCCCCGTCCCTACTTTCCCCTTAACCGTGGACAGTACTTCCGTTGCCAGGGGTAAAACTATGCCGACCATGGCCCCCTTGGAAACGACTATCGAGCCCATGCAGCTGGATAGTAAGTGGAGTATAGCCGGTCTCCATCGTCAGTGGTCTATTCCTTCCACGATTTCGGTGGTTAAGTCTCACCCGTTGATGGGAGTCATAGGTAGTTCGGAGCGGCCAGCCTTGACTCGTACGTCTTCCCTTCCCTTAACGGCTGGGAACTATCCCCCGGATGCTATGCATACTATGACACCTGGTGCCTATGATTTAGTAGGGAAGCCGAAGCATCATGTTATTCATCTGGGTGACTATCACCCGCCTGGCCTCCCCAAGATTGCGTTTCAGCCGGGTCATTCCTTATTGAATTGCACCGGAAACGCTTTCGTGCCTAATGTCACCTCATTACCTTGCTATCGGGGTGCTGGACCCGGGATGGAACCAGTGATGGCCATGGGCAGCCCGAATGCCTACCAGACCGTACCCACCTGGCCCATTTACAGTAATGTAGGACACCACCCCCAACCTACTTGCAAGTGTAATATGCACTATGGCTGCCACGGGTATCCTACCGGTCTCACCGTTACTAACCACTCGCGTTCTACCAGTTTTCAACATAATCGTGGGCCCGACCTGCCTATGCATCCCACCTTCCAAAACCGTAACCAAGCAATTGTATCCGGGAATAACGCCCGACGTGGTTCTCCCGTCCACTACCCCACGTATTCGGATTACCCGGTGTGTTTCCATGCCGATTCGGGCATTACCCGCCAAATGGTTATCCGGGACGGGGAAATGCAAACCACCCTACGGGAACTTTACCAGTCCCAGAAAGTGAAACCCGGGTTTGGAAATTTTCACTCCCGTACGTTTACCGTCCTGTCCTGGAATATTTCTTCCAGCCAGTCCCCCCGCGGTGGGTCATCCGCTTCGTCGTCCAGCGCCTCCCTAAACAGCTTAACCGATACCTTACCTATGGCCAATCATCGGGAGGTAATTTTGGACCAACTGGGCCAAATCGAGGCAGATTTCCTGTGCCTACAGGAGATTTCGTCGCAGGATTTTACCGCTCATTTCGAACCCCGCCTTGCCCAACGTGGTTACGCCGGAGTATTCCAACATCCGGTACAAGGTGATACTCACAAGGGGTTGGCCATCTTTTACCCACCTGGTCGTTTTAACCTGGCGGAGTCGTACGCCATCCGTTATAATGAAGTTATTTTTGCTACCCGTCGAGCGGGTTCTTATCACCTTGTCTCGTCTCCGCATACCTGTGATACCGCCACCCGGTTCACTCCTTTTCATAACATTGCCCTAATTGGTATATTCGTAAATCGCCGCACCCATTCCCGGTTGCGCGTAGTGAATACCCAGTTGGCCCAGCCCGAGGAATGTCCTGATGTGCGTTTATTGCAGGGGGCCATCCTCGTCGACCATCTCGCGCACCGCCACGAGACAAAACTGTCGACCATCATTAGCGGGGATTTCAACTCACCGTCCAAGAGTGACATTATACGTTACTTATTGGCCGGTCGGGTTAGTCGGCTCATCTTTCGCCATTTGGATTATGGAAAATATAGCGCTTATCCGTTGAAACATCCCTTGCGTTTGCGTAACGCTTACCATCAGTCGGCTTTGGCTTATATCGGTCTCGAGGATCATCGTGTTGCAGCTACAGACTACCTTATGTATACCACTCCTACCATCCGCATGTTAGCCTTTTACGACGGTATTCGTACTCATGCTCCCCGGGAGGTATCCGGTAGCGGTCACACTCAACACCTTCCGCTCGTGGCTCTGTTTGAAGAAAAGCCCACCGCTCCTACTTTTGCTACTCAGCAATCTCTTGTTTAACATTACCCAATGCTTCATTGTGGGTTAATTCTTTTTTTTTCTAATTATTCGTTGTGAATTTTCGTTTCTTATTTTGTTAACATCCCCCCCTTTCTCTTGATTTGTAAAAATTGACATGACATTAACTGATATATTTTTGTTCATGTACACAACAAAAGAAGCCCGATAAACATCTTTACGCTACGAGTTGGAATAGTATCTTTGTATTGGTTTCGTCTGTGAGTAAAGCAAAGTGTGGTTCAGCATGGGCTGTGCCTATTGTGTTTCCCAAAAAGAATTTCGCGCGCAATAAAAAAGAATTTTATACAACCAAAGGTATGGCATTGGCAGCGGGTAGCCGTCATATTTGCGTTGGTGAGTGGAGAGCATATGCAACAAGGAAGAAAACATGTGCACAGCATGGTACGTATTAATAGTTTGCAATGGAACAATCAGGAAACTATTAATACATGACATACCAAACAAATACCAGTGCTTTTCGCTGGTGACACACGTATACAGATGCTCACTTTACAATCCCCTTGCAGAATCATCTAAAGAGTATGTCCGTGCCCTTGGAATTGAGGCATTTTGATGCCATCACTATGCGTTCTCGGAATTATTCAGGTGAGTCTCTATACTAGTGCCACCAGAGGGACAATAAAGGAACTGACTGCCATGATATATATAATCCTCTTGTACAAACAACTACTAATCTCTTCATTATGTGACCACCGACGCAAATCACTTTGGTATGGCATCGCAAACTGCATTCTCACTGCAACTCAACCACGCCAGTTACCCACCACAAGCTTAATATCCTTGATTACGCAATTTTTTTTTATAAATTCCAGTACAACTTAAAGTCACCTGGTGCTTGAGGGTTTCTTCACACACAAAGGCGTTTGGGTCCAGCCCTGCTCTGTGGTAACCGGGCAAGCGGGCGTTTCAAGTTCAGTTGGGCTTGGCTATTATTTCGGGTATTGGATATTTCGTTATTACATTCCGCATTCTTCTCATCGCAGGCCCTTTTTTTTAGTTGGCCATTGTATTCCTTTTTACAAATTGTGACACGTACTGAGTTACACTTGGTGTGAACCTCTCCACTTCCGCTTTCGCTACCCTCATCACCATCCCGGAAGTGTTTTTGGCTTATCTTTCCATCCTTTACTTGTACGAGAGAGGCACACCATGTCCTCGCCAGGTGACGAAAACACTACTTCGGACGAGCCTAATACCCGTCTAATTACCCAGTACATGTTCAAGATATTGGTAATTGGGGATGCGGGTGCCGGCAAGACTTCCATTATTAAGCGCTACGTAAGTGATGAATTTGCCAACCACTGTAAAACCACCATTGGGGTCGATTTCGCAGTCAAGGTAATTCCCTGGGACGACGACACGATAGTACGACTGCAACTATGGGATATTGCAGGCCAGGAACGCTACGGTTGTTTGACACGGGTGTATTACAAAGAAGCCACGGGGGCACTGTTGGTGTACGATACGACGAACCGGTCATCGTTTGCGGCGGTGGAAAAATGGAAACAGGACCTCGATGACAAGGTCAGACTCCCGGAAGCGTTGGGCGGGGGACCGTTACCCACGGTATTGCTGGCCAATAAGTCGGACTTGACGGACGGAACGCCCCAGGACAACATCTTATCGCCTATCACGACCCAACGGTTGAATGGATTTTGCGAGACACAGGGCTTTCTGGCGTGGTTTGCCACGTCAGCCAAGGTAAATCGTAATTTGGACGAAGCGGCTCGCTGTCTGGTGGGGAAGTTACTTGACCTGGTCCAAGATGCAGAACGAGCTGGCATACTCCCGGCCGCTGCACCCGTCAATGGTACCACAAAATCCCCTGGTAAAGGACCACAGTCCGGTGAGATTCAAGTGGACAATTCTTCCGCTGGCACTTACTATTCTCGTTGTTGTGGATAACCCGAACGAATGGTTTAAACATGCCATCACCAAGTTGGGATATATTCAAATGAACCCGCTATTTAGAAACAGGCCTGTTCCTACTACCTATTAACCGAAAATTACCTTTGTTAATTATCCATCGTTAGGTGTATTGTAATCATTCGAAAGAGTTTTATTGTGAAATATGTGGATTTCCCTGCTACTAGTACACCTCTATCTCCTCACACTTCACCCTTCAATATTGCTATCCACATGTTTGATTTTTTTCTTGTAATTTTCTGTAGCATATATAGCTCGCATTGTAGCTTGTGGTGAATATATCCGAAACCCTTAAATGGTTTTTCATTGAAATAATTAATCTAGCACTTGTTCCCTCGGGTGTTGTATAACCACTGGTTAAGGATGTTAACCCTGGACGTTTCAACGTATCATTACGTCATAGGGCTACCCTACCAGTCACATCGTCTAATTTCCCTCTCTGTTGGTTCGCATTGTCACACGGCGTAAACACCACACACATCATTGCAGATGGGTAGTCCATAGCTGGGTGAAGGCGTGACCGCTGTTTTTCTCTGGCTTTATCTTCATATATATGTGTGTGGATATTTTTTTTCACCGCGATAGTGCCTTAACACTTGTTACTGTTTTTGACTTGCACTCTTCAATGACCACTTACCCACCCTTGCTATATTATTCGAACCCAATCTCTCTTGATTTTCACAACTGGTCCACTGAATTCTCGAAACGTACATTGTCGTTTTTTTTTCCTGCCGTTATATCTGAAATTAGAGTTGGCTCGGGACTCATTCGCCACTACAATTCCCCTCGTGCCTCGCTGTTACCGACCTCCCAACGCCGGGTGTTCGTTCTACCATGACCCCACCTAACCACGCAGGTGTTTTACAAAAACCATTGGTAACGTTCTATTTTTGTCGTCATGGGGAAACCGATCTCAATATCCAAGGCCTCATGCAAGGCAGCGGTGTAGACGCACCACTCAACAACCTCGGTAGGCGTCAGGCCCACTATCTGGGTCAACATTTTCGGAGCATACCTGTAGACTGGGTAATTACGAGCGGTCTAGTGGTAAGTATAATAAGGTGTAGTCTCGGCAGCGTAGGGAATTATTGATGGAAATATTACCCCACTCTCTTAAGGTCGGCTGCAGAATTGTGTGCTTGAATTCAAAACAAGCACAGTATCACAAGAAAGGATTACGTCTTCGTTACAGTAAATCCTGGCACTTTCCATCTTCGAGGTGCTGATCTGGGTAACTTAAAGTCCTAGGTAAATTTTTAATGATTCTGAATATCTTTTCTACTATGACATTGGTCTACATTTGAACACCCAGCGTGCTCAACAAACTGCCAAGGAAGTATTACACCATCACCCGCAATGCAGATACACGGAAGAACCCCGACTCAACGAAATCTGTTGGGGTGAATGGGAAGGTAAACCGACATCGATATGTAGTCCGGTATTAGCCCGATGGAACGCTGGCGATTATGAAGCAAAGACTAAGGGCGCGGAATCGGCAGTCGAGGCGGGGGTGCGGGCCCTGAAAGCGATGGACGATGTAATGAAAGAAGTGGGTTCCAGTCAACACGTGGTGCTGCTGTTGCACGGTCGGTTGTTGCGGATTATCTTATCTTTATTGATTAACGGAAATTTGAACTTTATGAACTATTACCCACACAGGAACACCAGCGTCAACGTGGTGTGCGCTTACAAAAAGGAAGATGTGACCGAGGCCGAGCTGGCCTGCCTAAATGACGAGTTGAGAATGTTTGAAAAGGTCAACAAACCGGTGCCGTCCCCCACCTTGGCCCACGCTGACGCCGAACTTGTCACTGAGGATAACTCTATACCTGCGGATCAAGTACTTGACAAGGCAGTTCGGTATTCCAGCGAACATTACGTGGATAACTTTTTGTTTCGCCCCATTTTGCTCAATAGCACCGACCATTTGCCACAGTAGTCCGTGTAGTGTTTCTTGCCCTGTTGAATTTCTAGCTTGTGACATAACACACCGGAATTGTCCGGATTTATTTGTTTGTTGAAGCAGGTTGAGCATATCTATGCTTGTTTTTTGGTTGTCATATATTTATTAAGCAGCTGTCCTATACACTTTGGCGAACTTCAAAAGAACTATTAAATTACACGTTGGCTTGCTCGTGTTTGACGGGCTAGAACACTCCTAGGTAGCCGGCATGTTTGCGTTGCGATGAAAGCTCGGTTTGCATTGATGGCCAGAGAGCATGCACAGCAAGGAAGAAAGCAGCAGATGCACAGTATAATGTGTATTAGTAGTTTGCAATGGGACAATCAGGCAACCATCAATATGTGACATACTAGACAATACCAGCGCTTTTTGCGGGTGACACACACAGCCAAATACTCCCCTTACGATCCCCCTTGTAGAATCACCTGAAGAGCAGCGCCCCTGCCCTCGGAATTGAAGCATTTTGATACCCTCCACTACACTTCCTAGGAATTAACGAGGTGAGTCCCTAGTCGAGTGCCACCAGAGGCAACCAAAGGACTGAATTCGATGATCTTCGTAATTCTCTCGTACAAACAACTACTAATCCCTTCATTATGTGCTCACCGACTCAAACCACTTTGGCGTGGCATCACACACTGTATTCTCACTGCAACGCAAACATACCAGCCACCCGTGGAAAAATTATCTTTCCCTGCATACATATTCTTTTGCTACCTCTAATTCAGAATCACATGCCACTGTAGAATATGACATTGGCAATCCAATACACGCCAACGCACTTGCCCATTGGCTGGTTCCCTCCAGGGCTGTGAACGTGACGGCGTTTGACCCAACTGCAGATATTGTCCCTATTTAAATGGGTCGCAAGGGGAGCCCCGGTGTGTTGGGTTGCTGGTGTTAATTTTTTCACATTGCTACTTAGTTTTTTTGGGGGTTATGATATTCTCCTTTTATTTGTTTTTTTTCCTTGGTCAGCTTTAACGAGCACTCGAGTCCCTTACTATCCTTCTAATACATTCGTGCTAGACCCCCATTCTTTTTTTCACACACTACTGCGACGCTAATATCTTATCCATTACACTATGTCTGACAACGTTGCGCACGCGCTTTCTGGTAGGTTAAATGTTCAGTATGCGATTGCACCTTTTCCTTGCCAGTAGTGTATTACACACTCCTGTCTTATTCTTCTATACTGCCCAGAATTTACAGCATTCTCACCCAGAGTGGTCACCGTAATTATATGCTCTGTAATGACGGCCTTCAAAAAACACATAAACTAATCCGCTTACCCCGTTTACCATGTTACCATTTATGCAGGCGCTGGGGGCGGTATCGTCTCTATGCTTCTCACCTACCCCTTGATCACGGTGAGCTCCCGTTTGCAAGTCCAGCGTAAGCAGGTCACCATCGATCAAGACCAAGTAAAACGCTCTAACTTGGCTTTAATTCAAAAGATTGTGCAGAACGAAGGAGTCTATGGGTTGTTTTCAGGGGTGGAATCAGCGGTATTTGGCAACGCGATTACCAACGGCGTGTACTACTTCTTTTTCGAATGGATCAAAGGTGGCTTCCAACGCGCGTCGGGTCGTCGCAGCATGACCACAGTGGAAAGTATGATCGCCGGGGCCATTTCCGGTGCGGCGGTGGTACTGAGTACCAACCCAATTTGGGTAGTAAATATGCGTCAGACCACCAAAAAAAATTCGGTCGACGAAGATGATGCCCAACCCAAAGGACAACTATCATCGACGGGTGTCAAGGCCAAGACCGCCAGCGAGGGGTTCTGGTCGATGTTATTCCGTATTGTCAAGGAAGACGGCGTATTGGCCTTGTGGCAAGGTACACTTCCGGCGCTGATCTTGGTGATTAACCCCATTATCCAATACACCGTGTTTGAACAACTTAAGGCCCGTTGGCAACGTCGCCGCACTTTGGGTAGCCTCGACTTTTTCCTCTTGGGTGCCATTAGCAAACTGGCCGCCACATCCATTACTTACCCTTATATCGTGGTTAAATCCCGTATGCAGTTGCGTCAATCCAAGGACGAAGCCAAACGCTACAATTCCGTGCTGGACGGGTTACGCAAGATCGTTAGCCAGGAAGGTATCGAAGGCCTCTACAAGGGCATCGAATTCAAGCTGGTGCAGAGTGTGCTCACGTCCGCCTTTTTATTTATGGCCAAGGAACAGTTTTACAGATATGCTGTGCTTATCCTCGCCTTGTTTTCCCACTCTGCTTCCCGAAAGTAAGCGATGGTGCTTTCAGGGCCAAGTCTGAAGTGACATTCATTTTTTTATCAGGCAATTAAGGTTATTAAACGCCCTCTACCTAATTTTATCGTGAGGGAGATAATGGTTGCGAAACAGGGATAAACCGGAATTATTCTTCTTTTTCCCTTTTTTTGTGCAGTTACTCCTCTTCAATCGGAACTGACACATCTTGATTTTACCTTACAATCTTTCGTTTTCAATGACTTATTGTAAGTTTAAAGTCATTCATCATGCCCCGCTCACCCAAGTCACAACCCCCTATGCCCGCCATTACCCCAACCTTAACTCGGCACCAGATTTTGGGTGCTTTTTGAACTCGGATAAAGTCTAACTGAAATCTACAAAAATTTGCAGCGTGTTTATGCAAGTGGTGATTCTTCATATACCACGGTGTGCATCTGGTACAGCAACTTTGAAGCTGGCCATTTATCATATGAGGATGAGCACTGCACAGGATATCCTTCCAACGAGACCTACGAATATAAAAGTGATAACATCGAACAGCGAGTTATTGAAGTCCCATTTATTTTCCTGAGAGTGCTTGCGTAGGAGATAAAGTCTTCCATGAAGGTTGTTTGGAATATCCTCCACAACTAGTGACATTACCATTCATACCTTAGTCCTTGGGTTCCCTATTCCCTAACATCGGAGTTGCAGTGACCACCAAAAAACCTTTTGCCACAATTTCCTTGATCATTTTCAGAAACCAACCAACTCTCTCGTGTATAATATCATGACATGTGATGAAACTTGAGTTGATGTTAATAACCCCCAGACTGGCACCGGTCGAAAGGTATGGGTATCTAAATATCGTGTTAAGTGTGACTCTATTCCTGTTTAGCCACGGTGGACCTTGAAGCCAGAAAAAGGTTTACTGACTGTGTTCTTCAACAAAGTGATTATTTTTCATACCGTGCTCAATACTGATGACACTAGGTCTAAGAATTAATAATACCAAAAGAATGGTGTCAAACCAATGATTGAGGAATGGCAGAAAGCACATCCAAAGTCTTCCACTTCCCAAATTTTCCTCCACCAGGATAATGCAAGGCCTCATGTTTCCCACCATAACAAGGCCCATATGGATGAGCTTGGACTCCAACTGCTTAAAGCACCACCCTACTCTCCTGACCTTGCACCATCTGACTATTGGTTGTTCCCACATATCAAGAAATAGCTGGAGGGTAGAGTCTGACAATGATGATGAGATTATAGGGATATATAATGAAGTCCTTAGTTCCCTCAAATGAAGTGACTTCCACAGATGTTTTGATAGGCGATTCAAAAGGGTGCGTACAGTACTTGAAAATGATGGTATTTACTATTAACGAAATTTGTTTACAAGTATTGGTCATTAGTATAGTAATGTGTGGTAGTATAAATATGTATTATCTTTTTTCCAACCCTATAGCAATATAAAACAATGATGAACTGATTACAATTTAGCCAGTAGGTTTTTTTTTGAAAGGAACACATTCAGCCTAGGTGGGTATTCTAAGATAGGACTAAAAATCACCAGTATGAGAAGTATATCAGTAGTCATTCAAGGGAGTCCCTGGTCACCATTGGCATCAGTTGGAGTAGAGTATGTGATATTACTTAAAAAATACGTTAGTATTACATTTTATTGTTATTGACAGTGAATAACAGCAGCCGGGAGAGAGTGAAAGGATGCATACATCAAGTGCAGTATATTGGGACACACTGGGGAAGAGCAAGCTGCTCGAATGTAGGGCCCATTGAGTGGAATGTATAGTGGGCACCCAGGATTTCGAATTCCCCTTATATTTAGAGTGTGTCCTGCATCAGTGGTATTGGTTTGTGAATAGTCAGTCACAAACACTATCCTCCCTTTTTCCATAGGAAATAGATATGGCAACTGTGGATTGAACTGATTAAACATGATCTCCATTAATCTTGCCATATCTAGAGGATAGTGTAAAAAGGTCAAGGGCCCATGGTGAACCCCTGCCCTTCTGCCCTAATTCCCGTGGCAACAACACAAACAACTTGTCAGTGGACAATTTGTATCAGATGGCATTTCTCCATCCATGAGTTGCAGTACAAAAATAAGGATAGTGTACCTCTATCCATTGGCAAATACTACTGACTGTGCACCTGCACCCAGCACTGTTTAGGATTGCCTCAGTAATGAGGTCAATATAACTAAGTGCTGGCCTCTCCTGTCCCAATCATCATGGATTTTTTGATTAACTCATAATATCAACAGTATGTGCACTGATGAAAATAGTGTTTAACAGATAAGATAAAATGCTAATAATGAAGATATAGTATATTATAAATGTTTGAAGTCTAAAAGATGAAGAATGTGTATGGTGTATAGTATAGATGATGCTGGGTATTTATATTCATGGCTGACCATACAGATTTCAGTAGTCACACATATACTTGACAATGGACTTCAACATTGTTATTACTAGGCTGTACTCACAATGTTGCAACACCTTCACCTGAAAATTATGTTCATTTAAATAATCATCATCAAAGATTATGAAAGTATAATGGTGGTTGATATTCCACTTTTTTAACTAAATTGCAGTGATGGTGGCCCTGCCTTTGTTAATCATACAATCTCTATTAATGAATGCTGTGAAAGTAGAAAATTCCTACCTCATGGAAGCCCTTTGAACCATCATTCAAGTACATTATTCACATACTTTTCCCACTCGAAGTTCACAATGAGAAGCCATGACTCTTTCATATACACAATTTGGTTAGTTTCTAGTGAGTAACATTCACCTTTAATTTTGGGTGCATCCATTATAACCATTGTTCAATCCGGCTCATTTTGGCTGAACACATGGATTTAGGGAGCTTGTGAAACAATTCATATGATGGTTATTGGGCATTGGGTGCCATTTGTCCCCAAATTCGACCAAATTTGTTGACCTTGCTGCAACTCGTACCAGTCATCAAGATTACACCACACCACCAGAGAAACTGCGCCCAGATATTGTCCAACACCAACACTTACTCGGTCACTTTGGTGTTTCTGCAATGGTCAAAGCAATCCACGAGATGGGTTACCACTGGACTAATCTGCATGATGACTGCCTCAAAGTTTGTCAGAATTGTATTGATTGTCTAAGGTTTAATTCAGCCCCAAAATGGTTCCACAAACTCACCCCAATTTTGTCAGCCCAACCATTTAACCATGTAGCAGTTGATCTTGCTGGTCCCCTACCTGCAACTCGAAATGGGAATGTTTTCATCCATGTTTTGGTTGATTT
>JAOPJG010000688.1:0-18462 GCA_027478255.1 Dispira simplex | reverse complement strand
CCTTGTAGGGTGGTTACACCATCATCCGGGATATCCCGACTTGTGGCCATCAAATCAGCTTCACCTTGAGGGAGCAGATCGTCCTCATTGGAAAATGTAATCTCCAGCTCTCTTTCTGTAGTTGTCTCAATTTCATCTTGAGGAAGCTGGTCGTCCTCATTGGGAGATGTAATCTCCCATTCCTGTTCCACTATATAGGGATACAGCCGCCGAAATTGAATGGATCTCTCACCAAATCCTATTGGTTAAATTATTACTGATACATCTTTGCTCTAAATTGCTATATAGACGAAAAAAAAAAACTACCCATTTGTATTGGGTATCCAGCCAATCCGGTCCTGTGGGTGCACCCACTCCAAATATTTTGATGTGAAGGAATATTATGGCTTGGGTCAGTCTTGGGATTTTATCGCTGTTATTGTCAGTTTCCTTGTAGACCTTCACTTAAACCCTTTACCACCTCAAGTGGTAACTAAAACACATTGTGCATTTCTCGAATTTACCCATTCATTAACGAATCCACTCTGCAATGTGGACTTCTAAGGCCTCATCGTGCGTATTCTGTGACCTGCAGAATGATCAAAACACTCGAATTTTGAAAAAGGTACTTGTTGGCAGGAATTTATTGCTCTTGGAGTTTTTCTGGGTGCCTACCATGAGGAACCTTGTCGGCGATTATGGTTAGTATGATCACCAGAGCATATTTTCTCTCTGCGTAACTTGAAGGGGGGAAACTTGGAATATGCGGTGAGTGTAATAGCGACTAAACCGCGGCTATCAGTGTTCCTGACCAAAATATTTTGACAAACAGCTTATATGTTAGTTAGACAGGACATTGTTATAATATGGGAAAAAATATGACCGCCATCGTGATGGTGAGAGGGACTCTTCTACTGTCGTCAGTGTGGCTAATATAACATCATTCAACTTTCTCTCTTTCCCGCCCTAACCGGCAAGGAGAAGTGGACGAGAAAGGAATGGTGGAATGTGTACATATATTGTGATTTTGGCTATAGACCGAAAACTGGATTATGATAGCGGATATCCGGCCTCAATCCCGACACCATTTACTCGTGATTCCACTACAACATTTACCTACAGTCAAAAGTTTGACCAACGAGCACCGGGAGCTGTTGCGAGATATGATAGATGCGGGTGAAAATGCACTTAGTGACTATGGTTATGCCCCCTACCAGCAAAGGTAAGACTTAAAACACGCAATTCCAACATTTCGCGGGACAGGAGGAAGTGAGTACCCCTCTCTACTAGCGTTTACAGAAGGAGTACTTTCCAACTTGTAGCGCTTGAAGTGAATATCACTTGGCCTAGCAACTCTTATCCTTTTGTATGAACTAACCCTGTCATTGCATTGTTACTACTTTACTCGGTGATAATGTATAACTGGAAATATGGTTATTCTAGGCTGGGATTCCACAGACCTCCTTTCAACTCTGTTGATCATCTCCACCTTCACTGCATCGGTTTGCCGTTCACCACTCCCTGGGGTCGACTACTTTTTCCGTCCATGACTACTCGGTGGTTCTATTCTGCACATAACTTTCTGGACAAACTCACCACAAAATCAGCTTGACCACAGTCACGGATGATTTTTAGCCACAAGAAAAAAAAGGAGATTCGATCGTTGGCTCCTATGCCATTGATGGAAAACGTTTACGCGACATTGCTGTATTTCCAGAGACTCTGTGGGAAGTACCAACATAGGTAAATGTGTACACAAGAGACCATTCGTCTTCAGTTTATTCACAATAACATACGCGACACCACTCAAATAAATATATTTCATCTGCCGTGTAGAATAACCGGGTTGAAGGAACATGGAAAAGCAGTGATGACGGTGGGAGGAAAGAATGGGTGTTCCAAAGGTAGCTCCAGCGGACCAAGCGTGGTTCTTTGATAGCTCATTGCTACCAACACAAACCACCGATGATTTACACGCACAGAGGAGATACTCCACTAACTGGCAGTTTTACCCAGGCGTTCGTTTAGCCATTTTTCAGTGAGCTGTTCCTTGTCTTGCAATTCGTGGGCCTATTTCCAAATGGCCGACAAAAGATTTCAAAATTATTGTTGAGTGAGCTTATTCACAAACCTTTGAAATAATGGAAACCTAACCACATCCTTAGGATATGCTGTAACATTTTCGCTTGATAGTTGCAAGAGAAAAAAACGCATACCTAGGGTTGGCTACGAGTGTAGCAAAAAACGAGGGTATCATAATCATACAGAATTTCGTTCACATTACCTTGCCAAGTCCAGCGGTATTTTGAAATGCGGTTTGGGAACTGGCGTACAACATACGAGCCTGCGGGGCAGAGGATGTAGGACAGTAGTATACGAATACCAACGGGTACGACACCCGTCCTTTGTTCTCAAATTTGTAGCTCAGAATGACATACGTATTGGTCCGAAATCGTTAAAAGCGAGCGGGAGGAGGGGGGGAATATGGTAATGTCATCACGGTAGCATTAATCAAAAAAAGCACAAAAATACAGGGTCATACACATAGTTATAAGCGTTGTGGAGTTAAGGATACTCGATATTTAACCAATAAAAAAAAACTAGATAAACGTGTATAAATCCGAAAATTAATCCGACTATTCCAGTGGATGGCCTCGTCGGGTTGTACATAACACTCCATAAATCCTACTAGTCACTTCTCAAACGGGACATTATCTAGGTGGGTCACAAGCCAAGGATATCTAGGAGCATCGTCGGGTAATTCCTCCACCAAGTCGTCAAACGTAATACTGTCAAACATTTCGTCTTCCACTAAAGTGTAGTCTTGACGATTGACCTTGACCACCAACGCCGCCATATTGTCCCGGTGTTTCGCAAAGCGAAAGGTCTCCAGGGTGGTTTTCAACTCGGGTGTCACGGTACAGGTGGTACTTGCCTATTTCACATATCAACCAGCCAAGTTATTAGTACATTTCGAATATAACCCTTAGCCATCCCTTCCATAGTAACAACAACAACAATAACCGTAGGAAACATGGTGTATACCACCGACAGTCCATGTCTCACAAAGGTCATTTCGTGCATTTGGGTGAGATGGAGTCGTCGTTTCGTACATGGCCCATTCGTCAACGCGTCCCAAAAGCCACTAAAGAGTGTGGATGAGGTAACTCTTGCACTTTGGCGTGTTCCATTGTTATATTAGACGACGTATAAACGCACTCACCATGACAATTCGTACAATACCAACGGGGTGAAAACAGGAATAGGACAAGGAATGGACAACGGAAATAGAAGTTGTGTACTTGATGTTACGCCTGAAAATGAAAAATGGGAACCGTAGCAACAATCAAAAATGTACTGTTTACTTGGTTTTGCAGTACGGCGGGGGTAACTGTGGACTGGTGAAACCCAACAAAATTGCCACAATTTAGCGTTTGATATACTGCTCTCGGATAGATCGTATTTTGTAATTAAATGTAACCACCATTTTTCTCCAATATCGTTTTTACCATACATCTGCCGGTGTTAAGGGAGAGCAATGCTTTATTCCAATACAGTTGAGTGTTAAAAGTCTGCAAAACTCGGCAAACTCCAGCAGCCCAACCACCTCAGCACATTATCAAAGAAAGTGAAAGATTGTTGCACAAGGGAGAGACAACATACACACACACGCACAAGTCCAAGTAATGGGGAGTAAATAGAAAAAGTGACGAAAATGTCCACAAGCTATGGATGTCTGTGGGGGGGGGGAACAAAACAGGAATGAGAGGATGAAAAAAAGCGCACATTGAGAGCCAGCGGATAACTCTCACTAACGCCATTGATTTCCTCTCTTTGTCCTGTCTGCACGTGAACATTCACGAGGTAAACACACGTATGCCAATATTACACTGCATTAAAGGGCGAGTAAAAATCAGTGCACCACACGACGCCATTTGTCGATAATCAACAATAGTTAAAAAAGTGGCATTAACGGAATTTATGCGTTAGCAAAAAAAAAAGGTCATGACATTATCATTATTAGTTTTAGGACTACGTCTAATCTAGTACTACCACAACCTTTGTAAAAACACATGTAGTGAATGCAAACCATAGAAAGATACTTACTGGCATATTTACGAGTCCACTCACGAGCAGTGGTTTCATAACGATTACGATCTGCCTTGTACTGGTGCGCAATTTCGGGCACAAGAGGATCGTCAGGGTTAGGGTCGGTAAGCATAGAACAGATGCTCAACAGCACCTTGGATATGGTTAACGCCGGCGACCACTGGTCTCGCAAGATATCTAGACAAATACTACCGTTACTATTGATGTTCGGGTGGTAGATGCGAGTGGCAAAGTTCACCTTGGGTGGTTTGAACGGGTAATCCACCGGGAAGTGAATCGACAAAAAGAACACCCCGCCAGAGTATGGACTATCCGAGGGGCCCATAATAGTGGCCTGCCAGTGAAAGAGGTCTTCACCAACGGGACCGGCGCTGCACGATGACGGAGGGTCACGGCCGAGGTCTAGCAATTCCTAAGGATCCAACACATAAAGTAACAAACCACATTGTTAACAGATTAGCGTTAGCAGATATATTTGGTAAATCTATTTGAAAACCACCAGAGTCCACGGATAATAAGACGCTTCTATATTCCTAAGGAAAAGGGACTCCACTCTCGTGGTTATCATTACCCAGCATCGACATGGGCCAGTTCACAAAGAAGGTCCCACAATGACAAGGGTATTAGCCATCTATACAAGGGGATTTAAGATGGTATTGTACTCGTTTAGGACAACACGCCATAGGCCAGAGAATTGAACGGTACATGGCAATGGACTGGTCATCCCCTTGACCACCTCTCCTGACTCGACATTGATAAACAAGGATAGGTTCTAGAACTAATAATACGCTCTGCTCGCCACCGCCATCTGTCTAGATGGAGTAGACTGTTGTCCACTTCTTACATCATCTAAGTGAGGTTCAACAGATCGGCACTAGGACAGGCATCAGGCAAAAATATTACTCACTTTCTTGATTCTCTTTAAAGCCATGGTGCTGGAAGTGTATAGCTAATGCAAAGGTTAGAGAGAGAGGGAGAGAGACACACAAAAGAGTGAAGCGGGGGGAAATAAATCTGAAAAAAAAGGAACGGACTGAAAAAGTTTACTTGTACAAAATAAAATTAAAAAATGAGGTCAAGAATAAAACCGAAAGCAAGCGAGGGAAAAGCGATATCTGGGTAAATGAGAGAGCGAAAAAAGAGAAAGAGAACAAATGTAGCGCGGGCGCTATTATTTTTTTTTTCCATAGGCTAAATCGTTGACGAAATGTGGGGAATATAAGAAAATACTCACCATGAAAAATCGTACCATGCCTAATTTTGTACCACTTGTCAGTCGTTTCCGGATAGTGGAAAAAAAATTGGTCCCATTTTCATTATCCCACCGGTCCAATGACTGAGGGTCATTAGTCATTCCGCCACATGATCCTATATCTAGAAACTTCCCACGCAATTCCTTAGGGATCTCTCTTGTGTGTGCGTGTACGCTAATACTAGCCAGTTTTTGTATGGAGGGATATATTGTTGGAGTTTCGAACAACCACCAATTGAGCTCAAATTGTCTGTCCTATTCACCACTTTCTGACATAGTGCTTCCTTTATCTGAATTTCGGTTATGACACAAAGCTTTGGTGCCACCCAAGCAATCGTTCCAGCGGTTATTGCTCTTTTGTAATTCCCCCAGGCCGAAAACCACCATATATCAATGTAAATTTAGCACATCTTCCAAATAAGCATCCAGAGCAAGTCAATACTCTTGTGAGTGACTTTGTGTTCTATATCTCACTACCTACCAGCACTATTATGGTAGTAGAGCAGAATTGTTTTGTACATACACCCACAGTATAGACTATAGGAACATACTCCTTCCTCTCTTTCAATGGTGACAGTCCCCACGTAAATTGTTCAATATTCACGCATGGGGTGTGTCCATTATATTAATTCACAGTAGACGAAAATAATAGTCAATGGACACCATGATACGGTGTATTTTATCCTACGATACACAAACGAAAACAAAGGAAGGAAGCCATCAATTGACCAAAAACATTATTGTTCATACATGACCAAACTGTAGCGAGGAATTAAAGACACGAAAAGTCAGGAGTGGGGGGAGGGAAGGGAATGGGCCCATTCCCTTATACACCAAGCCCTTTTCTTGGTCTCTTAACCAACAATATGGTACATATGAATAAATGTCATTGAAGTTGGCAAAACTTCAGAATAAAAAAAAAAGACAGTAAAAAAAACAGATCAAACATAGTGAATAAAAAAAAACCGATGCACATTCGCCATACAATCCAGAAAAGGAGAACGTTGAAGTTCACCATCTCGAGCGCACAATCGAAAAAGGATACCTCACAACATTCCTTCGCTTAAAGGCCCATATCGGATTCACTATCCCCTTCAAAATCACCCTGTGTAATTTCCTTGACCAACTCACGTTCACGTTCCAAAGCCTCGGTAGCCGACTCTAAATCTTTCTTGTGGGCATTCAGTGGAAAACGCAATGCCTTAACCGATTCATTGTACAAATTAAGACAGAATTGGATACGTTGGTCGAATGCCGCCTGGGGCTCACCCGTAGAATACACATCCAACACTTCCTTGGACTGGATATACCCACGCTCGTGGTCGATGGTGGCGTCAATTACTCCATCCCGGATGGCCTTGCCCACAATGTATTCGGCGTCCTCTTCGCTGTCCAGATGCAATTTAAGGCAAATGTCACGTAGGGAAATACGCAGGTACGATAGACTAATCATACGGATACCTGTCTTGATGACATTATGCCGCAGACGAAGAATAAGGGTATTGGTCTTGTCCTTGATGAATTGGGTTTCGAACCGGGCTACTGTGCCTTGAAATTTGGCCAAATCTCCCACTCGTACCGCCTGAGTGAGGGCAAGGTACGGGGCCAACGGTTTACGTAGTACCGCCTGACGGAAGATGGAACGTTCGGGGATTTCTCCCATCAATAATTGCACAATGACGAATAGTTTGTACACGGACTGTTGGAACCCCGCAGTAGACGACGATTGCGGGGCCTTGCGTTGGGCCTGGAGGAGAAAAGTGTGAGCCGCAGTGTAGTCTAGTTGAATAGCCTTGATCCGTCCCATATAGTACATGTACCGCGCCATCTGGGCGTTGCTGGCGGTCTCGGGAAACACCGTCTTGGATGACAACTTCTCCGCTTGTTCGTACAACTTGTAATGGAGCAAATTGCGCAACAGCAGGTTCAGGACCGTGGCCTGCAATTCCGCATCCCGGGATAGCGTGGCCGTACGCAACGTGCGGAGTAACGTGGGACGAATCTCACTCAACTTACCCTGCACTTCGTAAAACCGGGCATAGTAAAAATATACTTTGGCCGCCACCGGATCTAATGTCCGACGGTTCAGGTCTACCACCCGCTGGGCCAAACAAGTGGCCAAGGGCGTGCCCACCGCCCACTGCTGGGTGTCCAACAGATGAATCAGCACCAGTAAACTCAGGTACACGCTGACCACGGGTTCTTCCCCCGTTTGGCCTTGTTCTTTGGTCTCCGCTGGTGAAGACGACGATTCCACGTCCATCTCCTGGTTCGACTCTTCTTGATCTAGGGCTTGCAACCACGCATCCTTATCCCCCAATTTCTCCGAATAATATTTACGGATGGCCTGCGCCAGTACTTTGGGGTCCAGGCGTTTACGACTCGTCGAAATGGTCCGTAGGACACGGTGGATGTAACGGGTCTCCAAGCTGGTGACCCCCTTTCGCAAGAACCAAATGCTGCGATCCAAATCTGTACATACATACCAATTCATTCACCACCGGACAAATGACATCAAAGTTAGCTATAGTCAGGAAAAGGTGGGCTTTGCAACTAAGTCCGACGAACTATACTATTCCTCTCCCCGTCCCCCCCTCCAACTCATCGCGCAATAATCTAACTGCCCCTACACATACAAAGAGGGCATCATCCCGACTTGTGGTCATCCTGGTCCGACAAAGCCCCATTCCCACCATCAACCCATCATAAATCTCGTGTAATCAACTCCCCCATGACCACGGATGCACTTACCATTCTGAAAAGGAGTGGCATTGGACTTGGTTTTAATCTCGGTGGAAGGCTTGATTTCCAACTCCATCGCGGTAGTAATCGGCATTGTACAGGCAACGAATACTTGGACAACAATCTGGCAGTAGAAAAAAAAAAAGAAGTTAGACGAACAAAACAAATGGATGAAGAGTTGGCCTAACAAAGAGGGAATTTCAAATGGTTAAAACTAACAACTAAACTGTAAAAGGGGTTAAAGCGAGGAGTAAACAAACTAGAAAAGAATAAAGTGCGCAGATTGAAAAAAAAGGGGACACACGCATGGAATAGTTAGAACCATCGCATACTAAAGTAACGGCATCCTATCCCTCCCCCCTACAATTATTGAAAATAATACGGTTTGCACGGCTATTTATGCCTTTTCCTTATTATCCAGGCGCCTATATCCACCTACAGTAGCATAGAAAAGAGTGTCCTGATGGTTATTTCTGTGTTAATGATAAATAGTGGTATCTCACTTTCGCATCACTACACTCACGCCACAGTTAGTTATAGTCTCTATTTTATTTTAATCGTGGTAGTACTTTTCCTTTTATTTCACATCTGTTTTCTTCAGAAATCCAGCACAAATGTATCTGTAAATAAACTATTTTAACAAGTCATTCGATAACGGGCACAGTGATTTCTGAATATTCTGTTTATTCTAATGCTTTATGAAACACAAACACCTATTCTGATCAAAATCAAGGGTAGACTTTAGTAAACACTGGTGCCCAGAAGACCAATGAAATCAATCAAGGCATAGAGAGACAAATGATTCTGGATCAGCTAGCTCTCCTCAAGAAAATGGTGTGGGTATCATCAATTGATGATTATAATAATATCATCAATGACATGGAGGTGCTACAGCTATCTACAAAGCCTTGTTAATTTTTAAAGCTGATACTACCCAAGGAACTTTTTGGTGTTATTTTGGGGTAATCCAGTGTAAAATCTAAGTATAAAAAAGCCCAGAAATAAAGAGAGTACAGCCATCCATATTCAACCCCATAACAATAGAGAATACGGCCAACTCGGTTGGTACATCTGCTCAACACTTGAGGTGGTGTTTGAACATAATAGCTTATGGGAGTGGGTAATCATCAAAGTGATGGTGTGCATTGAAGAATGTATTTAAATGATACAATAGTTGGTGCATTATCCTAGTATCATATTTAAGGATGTGAACAAGTAATATATTGCTGAAATGACAAGGTTTTGCTGCCCTAAATTTAGTATTCCCCCCCCCATGCTGTTCAGAAGAATCTCTTATTACTTGTGGGATTTCCGGGCCCCTGAATTAAGCCTCTGCGGGTGTATCTGTAAATATCACAATGTTTTAATAAAAATTGTGACTGGCAATGTTAACCCAAATAATGGGATCATGTATGTCACTTGCTCCTCTAACTGATCCATGGCGAATGGTACTATATTCAGGGCCCACCCACACCATCTGGAACTGCTTCAACTGGTGTCAGTACAGATTAACATTCATAATCTAGTGTAAGGTGATGGTTCGAGAGCTGCAACGCTGTCAGAATAACTGGATGTCATGCAAGAAAATCGTGAAAAGAAAATATATAAAGCCACAATCAATGAAACACAAGCACTTTTAATATTGTGTGATTATGTTAGGTAGACTCAAAATTCGCCTTACCCAACTAAAGCTGAGGCTTGGAAGTCCACCTCCAACAAGTCTTGCCCTTTGAAGAGGTAAATGCAATGTATATAGTAAACCATTTGGAGTTTCAAAAAGGAAAAAATGTACCACCTGTAATCAACAGTAAATTCTGGTAATCCAAGGTAAAACCGTCTTATTCAAGGACTAAATAATAAAATAAAAGTAGCAAAGATAGAAATTAAAAAAAAAGATGTGATATAAAAGCCGGTGAAAATCATGCCTCACGTCTCTCCTTTTCCCAGTTTACACAGTACACCTAACAAGACTGCACAGCTCGGTCTAATGCGGTGGTAAACGCCTGTAGTAACAAGTCACGATCTTCCAAACCGATACTGCACCGTAAAAGATACCTCGACACGCCATGTGATTCCGCCCACTCCAATTCGTGGTAGTGAGCCAAAATGGTATATGGACTGACCAAGGTAAAATTGGTACCCAAAGAAGGCCCCTTGGCGCACTGTAAAAAGTCATAAAATCGACGGGTGATGTCCGGCGTAGTGAGCTCAATGGACAACAGCCCACCGTAACCACCCCCATGTAGCTTCAATTGGTCGTACAGCGGGCGTAGGGTGTACTTGGGATAATGTACCTTGGCCACCAGGGGGTGGTCCACCAGCAGATCAGCGAGAGCTTCGGCATTCTGGTTGACTCGTTGCACGCGTTGTTGAAATGTGCGGGAATTCCGTTCCATAAATACCGCATCTTCGCACCAGTACGAGTCCTCATAATTGCCATCCAAAGTCTGACGGAGGGCTATATAGAACCGGCCGTACGGGTTAAGTACAAGGCTACCGCCCATGACATTGCTGTCGCCACTAAATACCTTGGTCAGACTGGATACCACGATATCGGCGTAGGCAATGGTGTCGAGGTTGACAAAGTTACCTATGGTGTCGTCTACCACCAGGGCAAACCCATAGCGATCGGCGAATTTCCTTAACCGTGGTAAATCGGGAGTTTTGAGAAGGGGGTTACCAGGGCATTCGCAAAAAAGAGCCAAAATTTGGTTCTCCGAGTCCTGGTCATGACGTTGCAAGATTTCATCTAACCGCTCGTAATCGTCGCCTTCTCCGTGACCGAAAAAGTAACAACCAGGGCCGAATTTTTGGAGAATTTTTAAAGTGTCGGTATAGGGAAAACCAAAACAAATGCTTTTGCACTCTCCCCGACTAGTCAGCAAGCACCGGTGGGCGTGAAAGATGGCCGTCATGCCCGTTGGAAAAAGATATATGTCATCCGCCGTGGGACCTTGGGCCACCCCAGGGTGGTGATCTAGTGCTTGGGCGATACGCTCTCGTAGCACCTGTTTGCATACCTGGGCGGTAAGAACTGGGAGATTGCGTCCATAACACACTTCGAGATATTCCTCTACGTCTTCAGCAGAGGTAGAAGGATTCAGTGGTGATTTCGAGTGCGATGCACGAGATCTCATTTGGTAGCGTGGATGCGTTGGACGTGGTGAACCGGCTGCGTGTCTATCAATGGATCGTGATGAATCAGGATCAAAAGGCAATTGAGACACTGACTGGAGTGCTTTGAGACAGTGCTCTGCTAAACGTGACGACACACCCTCTCCAGTGTGTTGCCAATAGAGTTTGGCGGTAGGAGCAGCAGCAGAGGGAAACATAACCGCAAATAATTGGACGGGACCGGCACGGATATCATTGTCTGTGTACTGACCACTGCTACTCGTCATCGCCATCGACTGTATAGTAACCGACCGAGCTTCCTCGTTTACATGTGAAGGAACGATATCGGTAGGCTTGCAAAATTTATAAATGAAATCACGGCAGCGTTCAGCTGCTGCCATCGAGGGGAAAATTAGGCAGTCTTGGCCGGAGACACCAACCGACTTGACAATACGATCGCATAGCTACTAGCGGACATCGTCGTTGAATATCATTGAATAACTTGGTATGCCAGGTTAGGTTCTTTTATTTCTCGACAAGTCGAATGAGGCAAATGTCCCTGCCTGGTATGAATTTAACCATGTTGGAAAGGAGTACTTCGCAATGGGTAGCCGACTATCTGGCGTTGGACTTACCTGTTGTACAGAGCGGTGGTAAAAGAAACGTGGATAACCACCCACCATTTTCTGGGTAATGCGGGGATTGCCTTCCTCATAGTCGATATTGTCTTGCCAGTAGGGCAGCGAAACGGACACGGCATGGTTCACGTTGGCTGGAATGGGATGTCCTGATTCGGGAATGTCGGAAAACTCCACCGTCATTCTGAATTCTATCTGAGCACTATGAGGTGAATAGTGAACGCAATGCGCTATAAAACGAAAATGGGAAACAAATAATATTCAATACGTAGTAGGAAGAAGAATTTGGCTTGAAGCAATAGAGAATTGAGTGCCTAGGCAAGGTTTTATAGTCCAATTTACCCTTGACAAATCACCGTTCTAGTAGGGGGGGGGGGACATGCAGGATACTGATCGGGTAAATGTTAATGACTATTTTACCCATGACGAAAGATTGAACCAATCATAGGAAAGGAATACCACTGTTAATCTCTGTTCATACCACAAAGGTTCATTTCTGGATTTGTAATGGGGTCGGACACATTATAGTGTGTGGGGGCATTTAGTGCTGTAATTTAACAATGATAACAATTGGTCAGAGCTGCAGAAACTAATCACCATACGAATTAGTGGTTCATAGTCTAGACAAAACAATAGTAAAATATGGGTGGGGCTGTACAGGGAGAAACAAAAGGTATATATAACAGTAACGCATACATGAGTATTCGATAAGCATCAACCAAATTACACATGCTTGACAAACGAATCATAGTGAAAAAGACAAGAACGGATTACACAGGAGGAATTGCCGTCACTCCAAGGAAAGCCCTGTATGATTCTCTGCGACGAATCTGCACCGCTCATGAACGAACCCTGGAATGGTTCTCGCTCATAAAATCAGTCACGTGTAGAAAAAAATTCCAGGGTTTGAAGAGTTGTATGGCCTATCGCCTATCTTTTCCTCTTGGGTACCTGATACAATCGGCTGGAAAAGTCATCCGATATAGGGCATTTGTCTAAAGGCTGGGGGACAGACCGCACGAAACGGACCCAAAAAAATGGAAATCAGTGGATTCGCACAATGACGTAAATATTCGGGATTGTACTCATTTTATCATCAGTCACTTGCTGGAAGGGGCAGTGCATGTTAGCGTTCCCATCCTATTTATTCGGGCTTTTATTATCCAATCGCCGTGCCCGAGCCTGGACCATGTTCTTGATAACGGTTTAGAGTAGTCTATTAAACACTCCCCTTTACTCGGTTTGTACACTTTATTGTTTCTTGTAAAGTTAACCCCACTTTTTTTAACTTTGCGTCTTTTTGTTTATTTATCTATATAGTATTTCCGGTGCCCAATTTAACACACAAGGACATTGGAAATCTACAACTGACCAATCTGTTCTTTCCGAAAAAAAAACTTGGCAATATTGGAGACAAGTTTCCGCATATCTTGTACAATAACCTACTCTGCCTATGGTTTTAGATATATATATGAACTAGTATTCGCCTTCATTTGTCAAAGTGATACAGTGTGACTTGCCTGAGGATTCCGCCCGACACATAATAAACTTGGAACCATCCAGGTACACGCCCCGGCCTAACCTTATTCTACTACTTTCATCGCATTACGTCCCCCTGTGACTTTTTTTTGGTTTCTAGCTAGTGCTACCGGAATAGCTCTTTGACTCTCTCAATCGTGTGAAGCTAACGACAATAACATGACTCCGCGCAAGGTTTCCACCTCAGACAACGCTAGTCGGGATCGTTGGGATGAACCACAAGGTGCCCCGTCAAACGACCTCTACAACTCTTTGTTGCCGCCGAACGCGGTTCCCCACTACGCACCGCAAAAACAAGACGGCATCCGTCATAATGCGGATCGACACGGGAACAACGACAATGTATCCTCGGCTCAGTCCGGCTCCTTGGAAAATGGATCGGGTCCCGTCGGAGATTACTTTGGACTACCCCGTCCTTCACAGGTACTCCGTGCCATGGAAGCTCATGACGCCGAGGATAGTGATTCACACTACTCGGTGGAGGGAGTAGAAGACTATGCCCCGTTAGCCACAGTGCCCACGCCACGCACTTCGGTGGAGCTGAAAAACCGACCACTACGATCACGTGTGCCCTTATCACGACGCAACTTGTGGATCGGATCGGTGGCGCTGTTGATGTGCATCGTCAGTTTTATCTGCCAAACGATGGTCTCACGGTATATTCAAGGTCATGCCAATTATGAAAAACCCTACTTTATTCTGTGGGTGGCCCATTCGTCCTTTTTTATATTGCTTCCCCTTCATTACATAGTGGAACGGATGCGGAATTCCCGCCAGACGTTAGCTAAACAGTGGAACCAAATAATGGTTGGAGGGGCCAAACTGAGATTACAGAGTAAACTTGCCCACGGCAGACTTAGTCCCGCTGATGAGGAATTATACCAAACGGTCAACCAGGCAGGCATTGTTACTTCTCCGATTGCTCCAACCGGTTCGCGTCCCCGTCGATGGGTGGCACGGAAGCATTACCAACGCATAGTCCTTTTCATGGTAAAACGTTGTATTTGGTTTTCGTTGTTGCTCAACTTTTCCGCCTATTTATGGTACGTCGCGGTGGCGTTCACCACCATGTCCAAAGTGACCGCCATTTACAACTGTTCATGCTTTTTCGCCTACATTTTCTCCGTATGGCTCTTGAACGACAGATTGATGTGGAGCAAAGTATCGGCGGTATTGATTAGCGTTGCTGGAGTCATGTTAATGGTGTTGGTTAACACGGAACCTTCGAATACCGTTGCGAACCCCATTGACAAGGACCAAGGTTTATTGGCCACCGGACCAAGAGAATTCCTGGGGGATGCCTTGTCCATCCTGTGTGCGTCCTTGATCGGATTATACCAAGTAATTTACAAGAAACACGGTACAGCACCCGACTACCATTCGTTGCTTTTTGTGGACGGCATGTTGGCCTTGCTGGGTGTAAGTACGTTGCTGCTATGTTGGATTCCTATCCCCATCCTCAGCTGGACTGGTTGGGAAGTGTTTGAATTTCCAACTTGGCCCGTGTTACGACTATTACTAATCAACTCCTTTTTCGGAGTGCTCTACAACGGTGCCTTTATCGCCGTGCTGGCCTTGACCACACCCCTTTTTGTCTCGGTGGGTATCATGTTGACTATCCCCTGTATTGCGATTATTGACATGATTACCAGTGGAGAACTCTTGGCGTGGAACGTCATATTGGGTGGATTGGGTATTCTGACGGGCTTTGCCTTGTTGACTTTTGTACAAGTCCGAGAAACGCTTACTCCTCCGGCTTCTCAAGCCCCCTCAATTGTCCAAAGGGGGTAATTACTGCCTGGCTGTATCTTGGTCCTGAATTCTGCTGCCTTTTTTTGGATTTCCTTCACTTTTAATCTCCGTTCTATTATTATACTTTGACTACCTTTTTCCTTGACAAACAAAGTGTATACTGTAAGGTTACATCACATTTCGGGACCTTTTGCAAAGTGTGAGGCAAGCTTTTCTGCACCTGGATATGGTTCACCCTTTTGTCTCAGATATCTTCTTTTTTTACCATAATTAATGTTTTCTACTACTAACCCGTGTATAATTTTAATTACTACCTACTATATTAAACACCAAACCCCAGGGTTTTCCTTGGAAATGGATAGTTTATTTACTCGATATGCTTTTCCTTGGAAGAAAATGCAATCGTTGACGAATATATACTTTGTCAAACCCAGAGGCACAAGGGACACTGGTCCAATAAACGCAGGGGATTCCCAGCCACAACGAAAAAGAAAGTGGGGAATGAGGCGGGTCGTTCAATGGTAACACCCAGACTTTTAACCCATACGGGGCCCTTTAAACTCTGGGTACAGTCTAGTGTCGCGCTGTGTTGCTCTCTCTTCCACTTACTGTCTAGTTATTCACTTACTTTTTTCTTCCTTTGTAAACTCGGCCAATCTTTATTGCATTCTTTTCGTTATTGTTGCAGTTGTTCACCCCTACTTCGTTCTTGACATTATAGTGAGCAACAAAGGAGCGTACCAACAGCTTTTTGTCAACCGCCATGCGCGTTACGCACACGACGGGTGGACTCTGGTGGTTACTATGGGTAGGCCTCCTTCAAACCAACCCAAGTAAAGCCTTTAGCAAGCAAACGGTGTTTGAAGATGTGTTAGCCAAACCGGCCTTTGAAGTATTGGATGACCAACGGTTGTTGAGCGACACCCACATGACAGCCCTATTAGCCTATCCGCACATCCATGCTCAACACCTAGCGAAACTCATTACCTGGAATGGGGACGTGGCCTCGTTGCTGGCCCAACCCATCCAGGACGATCCCAAGAAAGGCATCGCCACTATGGAAGAGGACGAAAGGGACGCCATTTCGCCGTGGTACGAACCCATCCCTATGCGGTTTACGGGATCCGACCGGTACTTGTGTTTTACGCCCCTGTCGGCATTCCCTGACCCGCCCGAATTAGAACACGGGTATACCGCTGACACTTCGCCCGGTGAAAAGGACGATAGCGTTCCTCCGCTTGCCGACCCACTGGGTACATTGGACAGGAGTGCCTCCCCAACCGATAACGCCAAAGGGGATGCCAGCCTTCCTTTGGACGAATGGTCCCAAATTGAACGAGGCCTAAGTTTATTGTCACGATCGCCACCGGATTGTGTGATATATATCCAAGGATGGTGGACTTACGAGTACTGTCCCCGGAGTCACGTCCGCCAATACCATTACGCCAAGGATGACCCGCCCGATGGTAAAAAACAGGTGAATTTTGACTACGTCTTAGGGCAATACTCCCACCGGGTGCCCAGTTTGACCACTCCCTCAGGGGAACTCATGTCCCGTGGTAAATGGCATCCGAACTCGGGGGGTGAATACACCAGTGCTAGCGACGTCGGTTACACATCCCTGCATTCTACCGACAATCGTCAATTTTTGAGCCAAGAGTGGAGTGGGGGTGCCTTTTGCGACGTAACCCATAAACCCCGAATGGTGCAAATTCAGTACCATTGCGCACCGGGTGAAGAGGAACATATTGAGTCGGTGGTGGAAATTTCCGTTTGTGTTTACGTCATGGTGATTCGTAGTCCCCATTTATGCCAAGAACCGGCGTTTACTGCTCAGAAGCAACCTGGCGTGGGGCATATTAAATGCCACCGGGTGGTTACCGATATCGAATATGACGAGCACCATAATACGGCCCAGGGACCACCTCATATTGACGCCGGTGGACATTTTCAGAGCCTGAATAATCTCGTGCGGAATGATTATGCCAATGACCAGCGCCAAGGGGAGGTAGATACCGAGGACGACCTATCCCAATTCATGGAATCGGTGATAGCCACGCCCGAACAATGGAAGGTGTTTAAACGTTGGATGAATACCCAACTGGGTGGCCAACCGGACCCAGAAGCCTGGACCAAATTAAATCAGGAAGAACAAGAAGCTATTCGCACCGTGTGGCAACAACTCTCGGAAGATTTATATGCCGATTACACGCAGGATTTTTCATCGGGCAGTGCTGCTGGACTTACCGACGACGCCGACGCTAACGCCGACTATGTGAACAAGGTCCGAAAACAGGTTGCCCAGTTACAAGAATCTATCAATAATGCCTGGAAGGCTATGCAAGCCGGTCGACATGAAGGTCACCAGGGGGATCCACCTCCTGAGATTCAAGTTCACCAAATGCTCGTCATGGACGAAAATGGCCACTTTAGACCGTTGACGGAACTCCAAGGTGGGAAGAAACAGTCGGATAAAAAGAAAAAAGATAAGAAAGTTACCAAGCGGCAGAACCAACAGGACAAGGGTAACGTTGTATCGAAAGACGGACCGGCTAACAAAAACTCGTTCCGTTTCACTAGAGACGAGGAGGAATTTTATGATGGGCTCGATATGGGCGACGAGGGGGCTGACGGCGGAGACGATGATATAGGCGCTGTGGAAGCCATGGGGTTCTAATTAGAGCCAATGTGAAAGCATCCCTGTATGTGTATCCTAGCTTACCGAAAGTGTTGGGTTCAATAGTGTATCTATTTGTGAAAAACATTAAGAGTGGGATGAGGTAAGGGCTATTTGTCGCCTGTGGAAGATTTTATGCCTCGTTTTCTTTTTAGGGTTTGGTTTGGTTTTCTGCGCAAAATAACGCCGGTCCTGATTTTCTGTATTGTGTGAAAAAAGTATCTATAAATTATACGTTTGTTTTTGGGTGCATAGTGACGTTTGTAAAACATCGCACCGGATTAAATTTATCCACTATCTCCACATATGAGTGATTTTATTACAGCGGTATAGCGATTTGAAATAAAAATGTATTTATAACAATTTAACCCCGGTAGCATTTTGTAGAGGAGGGGATATTTTTCCTCGGCTGTATAATGTATTTAGTACATACACAACTTGGATTTTATTTATCATTAATTCCGAATTGATTGCAAAGCAGATGTAGACTGGTATTATTTTTTATTCTCCTTTCTTTTGCTGTTACCCCTTGTCAATAGGAATACATACGTCTTGGTTTTACCTTTCTACCTTTTGTGTTCGTCGAGTTATTCTAATTTAGAAGTCATTTACCATGTTCCATTCACCCAAGTCACAACACCCCATGCCCACCATTACCC